>JABTTQ020003013.1:0-281424 GCA_016081115.2 Rehmannia glutinosa
AATGTTCTTTCAATTTTAACTATCATACCCCATTAACTTTAGCAGGGGTCATTTTGTTATTTAAAAAAATTATGTTAATAATATATATCAGACCCCAAAAACTTTAACAGGGGTCATTCTGTTATTTAAAAAAATTCTGTTAATAATATATATCAGACCCCAATAACTTTAACAGGGGTCATTTTGTTATTTAAAAAACTTTTGTAGCATTTCCTTTCAAAAACTTTAGCATCCCTTAAACTTAAAAACCAAAACACATTGTTGCATTTCCTTTCAAAACACAAAACGAGCCCTCAGTAACATATGAAATCATACAGAATCACTTACAAAAGCTGCTAAGGAATCAATGGTAGATAAGAGAATATATTCCTTAAGCCTTCAAACCAAAAAGGTTTCAAGCAACTAAAGTCCAAATTAGTCTTCAATGGTCTTCTTCAGTGATTATCCTAGAAGGGCAAAGGAGAATATATTCTTGAATAAAGTGTGAAAAAATACATAGCAAATTCAAACATTGAACAAATTTTGCTGAGAATCCATGAGACATGGGCTGAAAATATTTGCTAAGAATCCATGAGACAGGGGTTGCATGTGAACCTGTTCATGATTTTTTCGATTAAGTCATGGAAGCATATGCTCAGCAAAAGCATTGCCTTTGAACAGGCTGCCTCAACATATCCCTGCCTCAGAGAATCAAAATCTTCTTTGATTCTGTACAGATAATGACCCTTTTCTCGGGGTTCATGTATATCCATGTTAAGAGCGATTTCTATTTATATCGAAAACTCAGCCTTATCAGAACCCAAAAACCACATACATCTTTCATCTTCTACAACACTGCCTTAGCAAAATGCCTCAAAACAAAAACATACCTAAAGGGGCTATTAGTCAGTCTAAGGTTTTCTACAATGAAAAATGGACTAGGGAAGTTGATCAGAAATTCATTAAGGTCTTGGTAGAGCAAGCCATGGAAGGGAATTTTCGTTCTGGAGGGATACACATTTTTGCTGTTTCGGCTGCTATGACGGCTGTCAACACACATTTTGGCACCCAGTTCGACTATGCGTACTGTATGCAACGCATTAAGAAATTGCGTAAGCGCTTCTAAGTTTTTAAATAGATTATTCAACTAAGCGGCGTGTGCTACGATCCTATCACACCAAAGTCGATTGTCACCGATTGATGTGGGACTACATATGCGGTACAACTATCTATCATTATTTGTTAGTATATTTTTTTACATTTGTTGATTACATATTTGCCTTTTTTAGGAAGAAAAACTCGGAATGGCTTATATGTTGGAAGGCGAACATGACTTCGATGAGCTTCGTTGGATGTTGAAGAAGATGAATTTGATGAAAGTGCAAACAAAGAAGTTGAAATAATCAAAATTTCAAGTGATCACGATGATGACATGGGTTGGACGTTGAACCAAAGAGGGCAACCAAATGCCTTCCGGATGGAATAGAGCTAACTTCGAACACGGACAACTCGTTTTGGAATGAGTTAGCGTGGTATCAGTCTGCAAGCGAGTTCTCGGTTTTGGACCCAAACAACCCTTCTTCTAAATTGTCCGCCACTGAAGAAGTTATGAGCAAGATGCAAAAGTTTTATGACCAAGCTGGCTCCAGACGTCCACCCCATGTCAACCAAGCGGATAGTTCAACTGCTTCATTCTCGCCTATCAAAAAGCTGTGAACTTCCAATGACGTGCTTTCACTTTGTTTGTTGGGTCATGTAGTCAATTTCTGATTTTATGTTGTTTGTTGGGTCGTTGAGTCAATTTCTAGTTTTATGTTGTTTCATGATTTGGAGTTGTTGTTTTGCGTTCGTAGTTTCATGTCGTTTGTCATTTGTGTTCGGTTATAATTGTTGGAGTCATATGCACTTTTTATTTGGACTTCATGTTGTCGTGTCGTTTGGAGTGTAATATGTAGGAGGGTGTCATATTTTAAGCCGCGTTCATTGCTCAGTAAATGTACATTGAAATATACTTGGAAATCGATTTTCAATTGTTGGATTCCATTGCCATTGTTATCAGATTGTTTTATTGGGGCTAAAACGAAAATACCCAGAAGTATTTCAAACTTACAAAAGTACCCAGAATTGTTTTATTGGAAATCAATTTTCAATTGTTGGATTCCATTTGTTATCAGATAGTTTTACTGGGGCTAAAACGAATATATTAATTATTGGGGCTAAAACGAAAATACCCAGAAGTATTTCAAACTTACAAAAGTACCCATAATTGTTTTAAAAACTATAATACCCAACATATTTTCAATATTACATGTCAACCCAGAATTCAATATATATTCTGATAACAAATTTACCCAGAAAAATTATGGGGCAAAAACATAAATACCCAGAAACATTTTAGAAACTTACAGAAATCCCCAGAATTATCCCAGATTTGTTGGGTGATCACTTTTCAAACCTGCTGTATTAGATGGTTTGTTGAATTATCCCAGAATTATTCCTCTAATCACTTTTGTGTTGGTTTGCAAACATGCTGTTATGAAGAAAAATTAACAAGTTTGCAATCAAAATCATGATGTAATGCCGTTTTGCAATTCGCAGTTTAATTTAACTGCAATGGTTTGCAAACAGGTTGTTTTGAATCACTTTTTCTATAGTTTAGGCCTTTGCATGTTTCCAACCACATTGATAGCACTTTTCCATGACAAATTTACAAAATTTCAGCATCACAAAATTCCTATAATCACTCACAAAAGCAACACGTAATTTCAGAATATAAGCAAAACAGAATTTCAGCATTACACAAAAGCAACAAGTCATTCCAACTACAATCAAAAATTGCAGTTAAATTTTGGTGTGAATTTCAAAACAACATTACAAAAATTATACATGTCCACCTAAAACCAGCCATTATAGAAAACATACATGTCCACTTAAAACCAGCAATTCTCAAAAAACAGAAGCATTAAGCAAAATATCCAGAACTTCATTCATATTCCAAAGCACAAAGTAGAATCGGATTTGAAATCATACCAACATACATAAGGACCCATTAAAATGCGCATTCATAGCCACCATAGTGAAAATGTACAATACCAAATGGAATTAAATATCATTACATGTACAAGTCAACTGGAATTCAGTTAACATCACAAATGACCAAACAACTGAATCTATTTAGTTCATGTCAAAAGATTCAATTGTCCAAAAACAAAATAGGGTCCTAAACTCCAAAGGCATATGTCGACTTTGCATCACAGACTTCCCGCAAGCTTCATCCTAGCAAACTCAATCCTAGCATCGTCAGGAAAGCTGAAGAATAATTCAAGGTCCTCAGTGTTCTTGATGACCAGTTTTGATACTAGTAACTTCTCTGCAGAGAAAGTCCTTGCATCGTACCAACAGCCCCAAAAACCTCCTTCCTCGCAGTAGAAATATCATATTCATATCCAATTTGCTTTGCCATTTCAGCCAATCTAGCATCAGTGTTGCGGCAGTACGTGGTCATCAAGTCAACTAATAGATCTTTAGACATTTCCTTATGTTTACGCCCGGAGCTCTTCTTTGCAGAAGCTGAATTCTAAGGAGTATTTTGTGTTTGAGGCACAGAATTTGTTTCATTCTCATCATCATATTCTTCAAACAAGTTTGCAAATTGTTCGGTAGGCTCTTCATGCGGTGTGGACATTTTATTTAGCACTTTATTGACTGCCTCGGTGAAGCTTTCAGCATGTTCTCCGGTTGCTCTGTCTTTTCCAAAAATGTTAACCCATTCTTTGTAAAAGGGCCAAGTCTTGAACCTCATGAGATGAGCGTTTCCATGTACCTAAAAACATACAAGTTCGAAACAACTATATCACAAGAAAATACATTAACGAATAATTAACATACATCAAATAGAATTCATAAATTAGAAAGATTGTACAGATAATTACCTTCACGTATTCTGCCCAAGCCTCATCCGTACATTCAATCATACACGTGCTGTCATTCCAGCCTATCCCACTTCGTGAAAGCATCGAAACCAAGCTCCCATAGTCCTTCCTCCAGACGTGTATTTTGGAATTGATGTGGGGAATCCCTTTAAGGTCAGTACCAGGAAGAACCTTCACCATTTCTTGTTCTAAGTCTTGTAGATAACCAATTTTGAAGCCATTCTCGGATTTCCAGCCGTTTGCTACAATTTCCTTCAAAGATGCAATCAATACTTCTTCCTCGCGTCGACTCCAACTTCTCCTACTCTTGTCATTCCTTTTTCTTGTGTTTTTTGGGATTTTGGGGTAAGAAGCATCCATAATAAAACTACATAAGACATAAAAATATATGTTAGCAATTGCTACCGTATTGAAAATTTAAAAGAAAAAATCAATTTTCATTTACTAAATGTAGCACATATTTACCTGTTATTAGAAGCCTTCAAGTGCAACTGTTTCTAAATGAACCAGAAAATCATGCCAGTACTAATAAGACAATCTAACATATATTGCTGCCACAGTTATATACATTCAACAGATCTATATACGTCTAAATTGCAAATAAAGTAGAAATGTCTAAATTTATTACCTAACAAATCCAAAATAGCGTCTACAAGTCTAATGCTTCTAAATGTAGTGAAAATAGGTACTGAACCGCAATAAAAAGCACATTAAAATATCCAAGAAACATTTAAAAGCACATTAAAACATGAAATTTATGGAAACTCAACGGCCTAGTCTAAACCTCTCCACTCATTATACATTGAATGTGCTAAATGATCTCTCCAGTTATTCTATGCTTGTGTTGATTCAACAGTGTCAATGTAATCCGTTTGGTTATCCTCATCATCATCTTCATCACTTAATGATTCTTCCAATAGATCAACAATTAACTCCATAAGGATGAAGTTGTGGAGTAGAGCGCATGCCATGATAATTCAGTTTTGAACTTTTATAGAAGAAAAAGTCTGACTCTGAAGAACAGCCCATCATTTTTTATAAAGACCAAATGTCCGTTCAATCACATTGCGAGCTTTTGAGTGGTTCATATTGAAAAATTCTTGAGAATTCTGTGGAATTAATGACCCCTCTCCCCATTTATTTAAATGGTATCTAACTCCTTTGTATGGAGTTAGGAACCCTTCACCATTCGTGTAACCATTGTCACATAGGTAAAAATTACCTGTCAATTGAATTGTTACTATGACAAAATGACGATGTCAAAACTACTTTAATTCGATAAATCAAATCATTAATGATATGATACCTTGTGGGACTTTTAAACCATTAGCTCTAGGGACAACATCACGCAACACTCTACAATCCGCAGCAGAACCCTCCCATCCACTTAGCACATATATAAAATTCATGTTTCGATCGCAAACTCCAAGTACATTAACAACTATTTCGCCTTGTTCTATACCATGCCTTATCTGACTCGGAGACTTTCACTTTGATATAAGTACCATCTAAGGCACCTAGACACCCTAAACATAAATATATTATGTCAAATTTTATTAGATGGACCATTTCTAATTTTAAGCCTAAATATTAGTCGAGTAATATATGCGTGTGTTAGATAAATATTCAGTTTTGTTTTTCAAATTGACAGTAGTTTGTATCATAGATTTACCTTAAACCATTTCCATTGTGGATTGGTACAGTGGTCTTGGACTGGTTGCGGACTTCCTAGAAGTACAGTATGGAGTCTTAAAATGGAATTCAAAACATCGTGAAAGTGTATGCTCACCGTTTGGCCCGACCTCTTGAAATCAAAATGCACCACACGGTTTTTCTTGTGGTGGGCAAGAACAGATAGAAACAATGCCACTTAGCCCACCCACATGTTTTAACAAGTAACACAACTTAGCAAAGGCACCACGAGTCATCCTTAAGTTTTCTAAACTATCAATATCACTCTGTGCAATAAAGTCATTCAAATGCTCAACCTGTTTTGCTATCTTATTTGCCATGAAATATCTAGTTCCTGCTATGCGATTTTCTAGTCTTTTTTGAGCCCGAATGCGAATTGTCCTCACAAACATGTTCAAGATAAATATTCTTTCAATCATTAATTCTTCAACAATTAAGAATAACTCATTTCTTCTCCTTGATATTTCAGCTATATCTCTAATCAAAACTGCAATGTAAATTCATGTGTTGAATACTTAAGGGAATAGCCAAAAAACAAGTATGAAAAAAAACAGAATGACTTGAGCACAAACAGACTGCATATACACATTAATGTAGTACATTTTTGTGAGATAATTTTAGAAATTCCTGGAAACAACAATACTTCACAAAAATAAATACCAAAAAAAAGAATAAACCAGAGCAAAGAAAATTTCACCCAAATAATCGAGATCTAAGAAATATCTCTCGGGTCTAACAACCATAGTAGATATTTTCAATCAAAATAAGAATATATTTAAAAAACGTGAACAGGCTGACTAACCTCAGCTCGACGGGACGAAACTCGATCCTCCCTTAGACTGCATTAAACATGGAGAAAGAAGAGGGAGAATGGGTTAAAACAATAATCATAATAACACCATTTAATACATAATCATTGCAGCGAAAACATTTGTGAAAGAAATTTTAGCTCAAAGGTCGATTTTTGGAAAAACAATTTACCTTGGAGTTCGATTTTCGTCCGCTGGGGTATTTGCCCTGAGCTAACGTTTGAGATGAATCCGGTGCAATGTAACAGTGGTGATTAATGACTTTGTTTTCTTGCAAGAAGACCACAGAAATGACAAATTGGATAGGAAAGGGATGGTATTCTAATCATTACACTCTATATCAGATTGGGAGGGAAAATGTATCCCACCACCTTGGTGGGATATGGTATTTATAATTTTGGATTATAGTGGATCGGGCCTTTCCTATTTCATGGGCCTGTTCACTTTGAACCAAACAATGTAATAGGTATGAAATATTAAAAATTGGTTTGATATCCCTCCTATTAATGTTTGATACATGTTTTTATCTTAATTTTGATGATTTTATTTTATTACCAAAACAATATTTTTAAAGGTTGTCCAATTACTCCTAAATGATTTAAAATGGTTTTAATATTTTCCGGAGTATTTCCTCAAGTTTATTTTCGTCTAAATTAGACAACGCTTTTAATGATTTTACGTTATTGGGTTTTCACTCTCAAACGATGTTTCTAAATGTTGTCCTAATACTCCCGGTCGGTTTAAAATGTTTTTACTAAATTTTCGGAGTATTTCTTGAGTTTTATTTTCGACAAAAAATTGGACAATATTTTGTCTCGTGGTCGACGGTCCTGCACTATAGGGCAACCCGTGCACGAAGATGTTTTTAGAAGCGAGAAAATGAGACGGAAGCAAAAACAAGAAGGTCGCCAGTCGCCCAGGAGTGCGGCCAGGTGCTGCAAGTGTGTTTACAAAAGCGAGAACACTTGATCTTTGCAAAATCCATGAGGGGACCGGTTGGGGTGATGGTCGACCGGTCGAGGTATACGACGACCGGTCGCCCTGTGTTATTTTGCTGTGTATTCTTCTAACGTCTATTTCTGTGCGACCGGTCGCCCTATCTTTTGACAGCAAATTTCTGACCGTTTGACAGCAGACACATTTCCTTAAATTGTGGGATTGATTTCTAACAGCTATATTCTTGATTTTAATTGTATTTTTCTGTAGATTTTCAATCCCCAAGAGGAGCCTATGCTTGATCAATCATCTCCTATAAATAGAGGAAGTTTTGGAGCAACCTATACAACAATTGAGATACAACACAACAAGATACACTTCAAGCAAACAATTGGTCTTTCATTGTTATTATTCTTGTTGTAAAATTGACTAGCTTATCACTTTCACATCTTTGAGGTCTAGGCTTTTCTTGATTACACTTCGCACTCAAATTGTATTATTCATTATTGAGTTGTAATCTTGATTTTTGGTTATCATTCAAACACAAGATATCCTTGTGAGTGTTCTTGTGGTAAGAACACACTTGGATGATCTAGGTGATAGGTGAAGAAGATTGTGGTAATCTTCTTATTGAGGTGTTGAAGAATTTGGTATTCTTCAAGGTTGAAGATTGTGGTAATCTTCACAAGGTGCCGTTGAAGGAAGATTGTGGTGATCTTCAAAGGAGATTGTGGTAATCTCCAAAGGTGTTGTTGAAGAAGAGTGTGGTGCTCTTCAAGGTGTTGTAAGTTGAATTTGTATTAATTTTGGTAATTAATAAAATTCTTTTTCTTTCGAAATCCTTCCGGATATCTTGGGGTGGTAGAGGATTAGGCCCTAGGTGGGTTGAACCTCTTTAAATCGCGTGTGTTGTTTACATTCCGCACCTTTATTATTGTCTTTGAGCATTCGGTTCGAAAAAGAGGCGAAATCGAAAAGATGGAAATAATCTATTCACCCCCCCTCTAGATTATCGTAGCCGCTTGGACTTACAAGTGGTATCAAAGCCAAACTCTTTGGCAAGCTCGTTTCACATCGCGAGTGAAGAGAAACGATCGACGGCTATGAACGAAGCTCATCTATCCGGCACCTCCACCACCAAGCCACCACTATTTGATTCCAAGAATTTTAATTTTTGGAAAGAAAGAATGGAATGCTATCTACAAGGTTGCGGGTTCGACATTTGGAACACCGTCATTAATGGAGAATCCATTCCGACGAAAGATACACCATACACCTCAAAAGGCTTCAAAAAGCTCAATGATGAAGAAAAGAAAATCATCTCCTTAAATGGTAAGGCTTTAAATATTTTGTATTGTTCATTTACTAATTTAGAATATGAACATATTGTAGGAATAAAGTCGGCACATGAAGTATGGAAAAAATTAGAAGCCATCTATGGAGTATTTGCAAATGAAAGGAGTCAAACAAAAGCATCTACTTCTCAAGATCATACAAGCTCAAATCTAAGGAATAAGCCTCCTACAACTTCCAATTATGAAGAAGTTGAATATTGTTTTATGGGCATCAATGAAGAAAATGAGGTATGTCTTAAACCCTCTACTTCCTATGATATTGTCATTCAAAATGATTATAGTGATTTACAAAATGATTATGATGAACTTCAAAATGAATTCCAAAGTTTACTTGTTAGATACAAAAATTTGAAAAAGGAATTCAATATTTTGAAAAATGATAAGGATAGTTTATTTACTTCTTATGAATCACTATCATGTGCTCACACCACCACACTTGACAAGGTTAGAAACCTTGAAAAAGAAAATAGTACTCTTGTTGAGAATATTGATTGCATGAAAAAGGATTTATTAAAATCCAACTTGAGTACCAATAAAATGTCAATATTGTTGATATTCATAATTGTGATAAAGGACTTGATCATAAGCCTAATGTTGTTAATCATATGAAAAAGGATCAAGTTACTATGCATATTGGTCATTATGCTCTAGAATTATTACTTGTTTTTATTGTGGCAAAAAGGGTCATACGGCTAATTCTTGTCGGGCTAGAAATAGCTCTAAATATTGTTGGAGACCTAAAAGTCTCAAAGCTAATCTTAAAGGACCCAAACACATGAGGGTACCACAAAACAATGTGCTATTAGGTACCCGCAAAGCAAAAATCGGAGAAAATTCATGCCACCAAGAAAACATCAAATGAACGTTTCATTTGATCAAAGAAGGAGAAACTACTCTCAACAAAGCCAATTTCCAAGAAGAGCGTATAATCAAAAATGGGAAGAACACAATCCTTGAAATGGCAAAGACATCATCAACAAGATGATTTTCAAAGAAGAAGAAACCATCAACCATGGGAAGGTAACCAATCTTGGAAATGGAGAAGTCATCATCAACAAAGTTACTTCTCAATGGGAAGATATCATCAACAATGGGAAAGACACAACCCATGGAAACGGCGTAATTGGTAAACCGTATCTCCCCATTTGTATATGCATTTTATTTTTAAATCTATGCATACTTTTAATTGTGTCTTAATTGCAAAATGAATCTTCAAGTATTTATTTTTAATATAGGTCTCTTATATATTTATGAGTTTCAAAATTTTTAAAAGAGACCTTGCATGATTTTCTAAAACTCTTGAGCATTTTATTAGACTTATATGGCTTATTATCTCTTAGGATATCTTATAGCATAAGCTCTTTTTGATATCTCATATTACTTGCCTACACTTGTATTTTCTATGCAAATGTTGTCTAAGAATTGTGTAGGATACATATTTCATTGGCTATTACGTCATCAAGTTTCTTAAACCATCGAGGTATGTCTACTCGTATTTTTTTTTAAACTCGATTTTATGCTTATGCACATATCTTTTAAGATATTTCATTTTGATCCCTTAAGTGCCCCTAATTGATCTTGCAAATATTTTCTTTTAAAAGGCACTACGTGTTTAGTCTCGATTTTATCGTTTATATGTTCTCCCAAAACCCATATTTGTTGGATATAGTCCAAACTTATATTTTTGCAAAGTTTTAAAACTTTTGGGGTGAAAAATCGAATTTTGGAAAACTCGGGAGAAAAAAAATCACTGGGGATTGTCAAAGCGGCGACGGCCGCATCGCACATCGACCGGCCGCCCATACCTCGGCCGGTTGCCCAGGCCAATTTTTCAGGTTTTAAACGTTCTGTTTTTCACTTCGAAACAGACGAAGAAAATTCCCCCAAACCCTTGTTGCGCGTAAATCATCCCCTTTTCTCTAGAATCTTCAATTCTTCATCATTTTCACGATTCTTGTTGCTAATCTTCTTATTTTCACTAGAATCTTACATATATGGCTCCTCCTAGAAATTCCACCGATCAAAATCCCACTTTTAAGAGAAGAAAGGGTGGAGAGGGTACTTCGAGAAATCGGCGAGACGAAGCCGAACAAAGGGACATTCGAGCCGCTCAATGAAACGTGGCTCAAGAAGGTGATGATGTTCAAAATCCCATTCTCTCTCGGGCCCAAATTGCCGAAGCCCGCGGAACAATTTCGCTCGAAAATTGCCGTTGGGCGAAAGGTAAAAATCTCTTGTTACTCAAGCTCCAAATTCTCGCAATGCTCTTAATTTCATCAATAAGTATGCGGAATGGTACTATGAGGATTCGGGGATGGGAGGTAAATCTATTGCTCGGACTAAAATGTGTCGTTTTAGCTCATTTACAAATGAGTATCCCACCATTAGGGGATTTTTTGAGGAACAAGGTTGGATGTATTTATGGGAGCATGCTTACGTGTTGTATGATGATGATATTATCCAACTCTTTTATGCCAATATGTGGGTCGAATATGATAATGATAGAAAGCCGATTGCCGTTAATTCGCTTATAAAGGGTCGTCTTTTTAGATGGACTCCCAATGATATTTGCCGGCTTTTACATGTTAGAGAAGGTGGTTGGGATTATTTCTCTTGTGGGACTTGGAATGATGAAATGTTGGGGGTGTCGATGAAAGAAGTTAAGACGTATTTGGGAGTATGGCCAAAGTATTCTTTGTTGGCAATGACACTTGAACATCGTATTTTATCGGTCATTGTCGCATATTGCATTTGTGGTAAGTCGGAAAGATGCCTAGCAATATGGATTATTTTTGACTTATAAGATTGCTAGGAGGGAACCACTTAACTTTGGTGCCATACTTATTCAATGTCTAATCGAGTCCATTACTCAAGGTAATAAGAAGTTGGTTATGGGAAATTGGATTTGTAAACTTCTTATTCAATCGGGACTACCTTCGTCGGAGTGTAACTCGGAGGTATTTCAAAACGACTTTGACATTGATAACATCGCCCAAATGGTCACTATGCGCAAGAACATGGAAATCCGACCAACCAAAATGGCGAGAGGAAGAGGTCAAGAGTCTCCGATCCTAATGACTTCTTTGATGACATCGAGGCCGCAAGATTGGCGGAAGAGGGCGAACCGAGCAATCCGGAGGGTAATCTAGGTGCTCAACCGCCTAGAGGTATACTCAAGCCGAATTTGATGAGATGAGGGCTTTTCATGAGACGAGGTATGAGGCTTTGGAGCAAAAGACCTCCAAAATGCAAAAGTCTATCGGCAAGTTAAAGAAATTCATCAAGGACTTAATTCCCGGATCTTGCTTCTCCTCGGATGAGGAATGATGTTACCCCACCCCTTTACTTTCTAGCATTTTCATTTAAGTTGCTTTGTACTTTTATGAACTTTTGTAAAACTCATTTGTACTAATGATATTTGCTTGTTTTTCTTAAAAGGGTTAATATTGCAAGTTGATAATGACTTGTGGATGATCATGATTTTGATGGAGTATTTGATGGTAAAAATACTCTTATATGGCATGGGTTAAAAATCGGTATGAAGTACTTGATGGTAAAAGTGCTTCTCTTAATGCTTTGATCATTATGCTTAGTTGGTTATGTTGGAACATTTGATACATGTATTGTTTAAGGCATGACTTATTACTTGGTAGATGTTCTAATTTTTGGCATTTGTAATGCCTTGATCATTCTTAGCTTATCTCAATTGGGTTGAACCCTTGAGAATCTACTTTGAGCTCCTTACTTGATGAACTATTGTTGCATTTGTTGCATATGATTTTTTTGTTGTTTTGGAATGAGGTTGATTGATGATATGAAAATTTTTGGCTTAAACCATTTACAAAGGTTATATACAACCTCTTCTATTTTTAACGCACACAAGGTGTTTGTTGAAATGTCGCAATGAAACTTTCAACTTCTACATGATTCTCTTGCTTCATAATGTCGTAAAGTCTTTTTGAAATCATGTTTTTTGCATACTAATGAGCTTATGGATCTTTTATGTTTCTATTCTCCAATTTTCCTTGGATTACTATGCTTTAATAGCTCAACGGTTTTTAAACTGTCCCTTTTGGCGCTTTGATATTATTATATGGTGTTTTCACCATCCTAACATTCTTTTGATGATTCCAAAGGGGAGAAACAGGAAAATGGCTCGTTAGCTCAAAGAAGCTAATAAAAGCTCGAAATAAAAGCTATAAGCTATGGCTCATAAAAGCCATAAGTTGTGATTTATTTTTAGTCCAATTGTTGCTTGATGGACTTATATAATGATGTTTTGACGAGGGGAGCTTATAAGCTCTTGAACAAATTGTAAAAGCTAAAGCTTTTAGCTTATGGATAATTGCTTTTACATTATTCTTGATGTGCTTGTTGATAGGGGAGCGTGTGCTTATTATTGAAAATATTTACTCCCTACTTGGTTGCTTTAATATTTTTGGAAATTTTGGTTGCTTCCAAACGGTCAAATGTTTTTCTAGGAAAATCATTGCTAAAATTGCTCTCTTAGTTTGTGTAAAAATTGTTTTGGTTTGTAATCATCAAAAAGGGGAGATTGTTTGATACATGTTTTTATCTTAATTTTGATGATTTTATTTTATTACCAAAACAATGTTTTTAAAGGTTGTCCAATTACTCCTAAATGATTTAAAATGGTTTTAATATTTTAGGAGTATTTCCTCAAGTTTATTTTCGTCTAAATTGGACAACGCTTTTAATGATTTTACGTTATTGGGTTTTTTTGTCAAACGATGTTTCTAAATGTTGTCCTAATACTCCCGATCGGTTTAAAATGTTTTTACTAAATTTTCGGAGTATTTCTTGAGTTTTATTTTCGACAAAAATTGGACAATATTTCTGTCTCGTGGTCGACCGGTCGCCCTATAGGCAACCCGTACACGAAGATCTTTTTAGAAACAGAAAATGAGACGGAAGCAAAAACAAGCGGTCGGCCAGTGCCACAGGCGTCGGAGTCGGTCGGCCGTCGCCAGTGCGACGGTGCTGCAAGTGTGTTTCGAAATAGAACACTTGATCTTTGCAAAATCCATGAGGGGACCGGTTGGGGTGATGGTCGGCGGTCGAGGTATACGACGACCGGTCGTCTCGTGTTATTTTCTTTGTGTATTCTTCTAACGTCTATTTTAAATGCGACCGTCGCATCTATCTTTTGACAAATTTCGACCGTTTGTGGTGACACATTTCCTTAAATTGTGGGATTGATTTCTAACAGCTATATTCTTGATTTTAATTGTATTTTTCTGTAGATTTTCAATCCCCAAGAGGAGCCTATGCTTGATCAATCATCTCCTATAAATAGAGGAAGTTTTGGAGCAACCTATACAACAATTGAGATACAACACAACAAGATACACTTCAAGCAAACAATTGGTCTTTCAATGTTATTATTCTTGTTGTAAAATTGACTAGCTTATCACTTTCACATCTTTGAGGTCTAGGCTTTTCTTGATTACACTTCGCACTCAAATTGTATTATTCATTATTGAGTTGTAATCTTGATTTTTGGTTATCATTCAAACACAAGATATCCTTGTGAGTGTTCTTGTGGTAAGAACACACTTGGATGATCTAGGTGATAGGTGAAGAAGATTGTGGTAATCTTCTTATTGAGGTGTTGAAGAATTTGGTATTCTTCAAGGTTGAAGATTGTGGTAATCTTCACAAAGTGCCGTTGAAGGAAGATTGTGGTGATCTTCAAAGGGAGATTGTGGTAATCTCCAAAGGTGTTGTTGAAGAAGAGTGTGGTGCTCTTCAAGGTGTTGTAAGTTGAATTTGTATTAATTTTGGTAATTAATAAAATTCTTTTTCTTTCGAAATCCATCCGGATATCTTGGGGTGGTAGAGGATTAGGCCCTAGGTGGGTTGAACCTCTTTAAATCGACGTGTGTTGTTTACATTCCGCACCTTTATTATTGTCTTTGAGCATTCGGTTCGAAAAAGAGGGCGAAATCGAAAAGATGGAAATAATCTATTCACCCCCCCTCTAGATTATCGTAGCCGCTTGGACTTACAATTAAGGCCAACCAAATGAGCCCATGGAATATACCATAAGATGATTTTTTTTTTCTGATGCTACTTTTTAGGGCAGATCACTCCAAGTTAAGGTTTCTGAATAAGTTATTCTTCCCGAAGGGGAAGTATTTAAGTCTTCTTCGCCGGGAGCTGGAAATCCTTCGGTTGGGAACTTATCTTGTTTTCCTTGCACATTTTTGTCAGGGAAAAATATTTCATGGGGCACCCTTCTGGAGCCCAGAAAGGGCGCCCTTCTGGAGCTTCCTCCAAGTTTTCTCTTTATCGTTTGTATCTCTTTATCACATGTGTTAGCATTTTTGCCTTCTCTTTCTTGCGCATTTTTGATGGGGAGAAATATTTCATGGGGTGCCCTTTCGAAGCCTGGAGGGGGCGCCCTTATGGAGCTCATGGGACGCCCTTCCGAAGCCCAGAAGAGGCGCCCTTATGGAGTTTCTTCCATGTTTTTGCTTTATCATTTGTATCTCTTCCCCACATATGTTATCATTTTTGCCTTCTTTTTCTTTCACATTTTTATCGAGGAGAAATATTGCACGGGGCGCCCTTCTAACGCCTGGAGGGGACGCCCTTATGGAGTTCACGGGGCACCCTTCCGGAGCCCAGAGAGAGCGCCCTTTTGGAGCTTCCTCCAAGTTTTCGATTTATCATTTGTATCTCTTCCCCACATGTGTTAGTATTTTCGCCTTCTTTTTCTTGCACAATTTTGTCGTGGAGAAGAATTTGTGGGGACTCTTATAAGGAGGCCCCTTCCTCGTGGGTCTTAGACGGAGGAGGAAAATTTACTAGGACCTTCTTGTGATGAGGCTCCTCCCATCTGGGGTCTTAGCTGAATGGGGTCTTCCCACCGGGGATCTTAGCCAGGCAAGGTTTTCCCCTCCAGGGTCTTTACCGGAGGAGGTCAATTACTAGGACCCCCGTGAGAAGGCCCCCCCATTCGGGGTCATAACCGAAAGGGGTCTTCCTACCCGGGGTCTTAGCCAGGTGAGGTCTTCCCCTCTGAGGTCTTAGCTAGAGGAGGTGAATTACTAGGACCCCCATGAGAAGGACCCTCCCATCCGGGGTCTTAGCTAGGAAGGGTCTTCTCGCCGGGATCTTAGCCGGGTGAGGTTTTCCTTCAGGGTCTTAGGCGAATAAGGTTATTTATGAGGACCCCCGTGAGGAGGGCACCCAAATGATCATTAACCGAGGCCATTCTTTGGAAATTAACTGCCTGCATGCTATGAGAACTGCTGGAGAGTGAGGGAGAACTGGTATTCGCGAGAGCTACAGAGATCCGCGGCTCCTAAAGTGGTATGGTACTCTCATTTTGTGCATGCAGTGGGAGAGCTTGCTCATCTTCAATGTGGCAACGTAATATTCCCAAGCAGTCTTGTGATCTTCAATAGATAAGCCACTTAAGACTTATCTTCGTGATATAGTGTGGCGTATTAATCCCCTATGCGAGTAGTAGGTGAATCTCGCTAGTGGGCTTGACCTTTAGAAGTTTATGCTGATAACTCCAATCACATAAACATTCTTCCTTTGATGCACAATTTGTGGTAGCATTGAGTTTTAGTGGAGCTTGTTAGTGACTTATTTAGGTGAGCTTCTTCCTCAAGAATTCTTCAGTGTTGTTATGCAGCTCCCATGGGGTAGTCCAGGCCGGGCGCCCAAATGTGGATAGCGTGCTGCTTTGTGCAGGCCTTTGTGAGCCGGTCCTCGACTCTTGTCTTTGTTAAGAACTCAACTTTCAGCCGAATCGCAGGTGCGAGTGCACTTGGTTGGTTAATACTTGGTGTTCCTGAGTGTGTTCCAAATGTTGCGGTCACCTTCTTTTCTTTGTTGAAGTTTGGTGTCGTTTGCTTGGGTGTCTTGCCGCTTTATCTTGGCTTCATTGTACTCCTCTTAGTATATTGGAAGTGTACTCCATGCTCTCAGGACTTCCAAAAATGATATTAATGACTCCACCATATGGGAATCTCTCTTGATATGAGCTTAGTTAGAAGATTATGGTCCAAGTATTCGTTGGGGATCTTTCTCTCCATTGCTCTTGAGGAGATGTGAAGTGTTGACTTGCACAGGAGTAGCTTCACGAGATATAGTTGAATAAATTGTGCTTCCACTTTTGGAGGCTTGGGACTTTATTTGTGCATGTCTTTCGTGAGTGTTCTTAGGGCCTGTATCCAATTTTCTTGAGTAGCTTGAGTAGAAACGCTACAAGAAAAATACAAATAGACATCACCTAAAAGACATCAATTTTCTTTATATATGTACACATGTTTTATTAAAAAATATATATATGTAAGGGCCTCCATAAAATTAAAAAGTATCAAATAACAAAAACTAAAAAATACCAAATTATCATTGTCTTTAAAATTATACTAACAAAATTAATCTAACTTCTAATTCAAAATAAAATAAAAATATTTTTCTTTCATATCTTTAAAAATATTATATGATTATGATGAGTTATCATTCTACTTAAAAGAAAAGTGGTTTTGTTTTAATTAAAAAAATACAAAAATATTTTGTGATATGGAAAATTCTTGTGTTAAAGATGTGTCATTTTTTGGAGTTGTGCAATGTATGTGTACTTTATGTGCTAGTTCTGTGAAAAGATGGAAGATTTTACAAGATTATGTTTATCACTTGACTTTAAACTCATTGTCAACAACAAGATGAGAAAGTCATGTTAATAGTATCACCGCTATAATAACTCAACTTAATGGAATAATAGAAACTTTATTCAAATTATCAAGAGTTAGTAAAGATGCCAAAACAAGGAGTGAGGCTGAATATTTAGCAACAAATGAACTTCGAGAATTTTGAATTTTCTACGAGCATGACTATATGGTATAATATTTTGAAAAATATTGAATTGGTTGGCAAAAAAGTACAATCTAAAGAAATGCAAGCGACGTTGTAATAAACAATTTAAAAGGATTGATTTCTTATTTTGAAAAATATAGAGAATAAGATTTCCAATCTGCTATGGTATCAGCAGAAGAGATTGCATCTAGGATGGATATTGATCCTATTTTTCCTAAAAACGTACAACTCATAGGAAGACAATTTGATGAAAATTACAATGAAAATAGATATCACACGCTTTGAGGAGGAATCATTTAGGACTAATTATTTTCTTGTTGTAATTGTTTTTGCTATTTCGTCTTTCAAGAGTAGATTTGAATAATTGAATGTCTTTAAAAATATTTTTGGTTTTTGTATTTAGTCTAAGAAGTTGTTGCAATGGATAAAAATATATTACATGAATGTTGCGTTAATCTTCAAGTTGCTCTAAACATAATGAAAATTTGATATTGATGTGATTGATTTATTTTCTGAATTGCAAGTGTTGCAAATGTATTTAACAAAAGAAACAAAATCAGCTATCGAAGTTCTTGAAATTGTAAAAGAGTTTGATTGTTTTCCAAATATGTTCAGTTTTGTTAACTATATCAGTTACTGTAGCATCAACAGAGAGAAGTTTTTCAAAACTAAAATTGATAAAAGCACACTTGCGTTCAACTATGTCTCAAGAAAGATTAAATGGGTTAGCAATTTTATGTATTGAAAATAAGGTATTGGAAAATCTTGATTTTGATGATCTTATTTATGGTTTTGTTTCTCAGAATGCTAGAAGATCAAAAAACAAATTCAATGATTATTTTATACTGTTTTTGTCTTTGTAGGTGTTGTACTTGTTGAATATTTTAGATGTTGAAAAAGATGTTCAGTGTTGGAGCTTGAATCTTTTTATTGTATTTATTTTATAGGACCCTTTTTTCCTTATCGCCAAGAGCCCCCGAAAAGTCCGGACTGGCCCTGTCGCAAGGTAATGACCATTCAAACAATAAATCACTTTTATAAAAACGAAGAATTGAAACTATAAGAAATTGATGCAATATAATCCAGGGCGAAATATTCTTTAATCGGCGAAGAATTTGGATCAGAATTTAATGTTCTTTTTTTTTTTCCTTTTTGTCCCTTTCTTTCTTTTTTTTGAGTGCGAAATCTTTAAGTTCCTTTTTTTTCCGTCAGTTTCAATTCTATCTGGAACGTTTATACAATACAGTTGTACATAAATCCTAGTTGAAGATTTGTTGAATATTTTTGTCGCCTAGCTTAAGGCCTCATATATACATATGAAGTTACGGAGATTTTATAATATGATTTATTGGAGAAGAATTTGTAGGGGTCCCCTGAATTTTTGGTGGCTTCTAGAGGTTTTAATGCTTTTTTTTTTTTTTGTTTTCTGGCTAAGAACATTATTTTTTGTTAAGTGTGTGTTGTGCATGTTTGTGCCTACAATATGTGGAAGCTTGTATTTTATTAGTGGTGTTTGGCTAAACTTATTTAAATATTTTATAAGTTCTTATGTTTTAAAATGTTAGATGTTATTTTCAAAATATTTTTTTGAATTATTTAGATAAAATGAGATTGTGGAGTTTATAAGAAGTTAATAATAATAATAATTTATAATCAAAATTGTCAAAATTCTACGAGATTGTTAAAATAAAACCTTATTTAAACGATTTTGATAGTCAATAAGAAAATCCAATAAGAGCGGCAAGCCCTTTGCACTGTGTTATGTTTATATCAATTCTTCAGAATGTCCACCCTTGTGTTTTCAGAATGTATCGAGAACAGCAGACATCGGCGGGAGGGGAATATTCCGGTGATGCATCTGGATTGGCATCGGGGGAAGAGGCCCTGTCGGTTGCCGTTGTCTCATCGATTTTCGGCATTATTGTCGTGGCTTAATTGCAAAAAGTGCCTTGTAACTTTGGGTGGGTTGCAATTTAGAACTTTTATTTTTCAGTTTGCAATTTAGGACTTCAATTTAAAAACATTTGGCACACTGATGATAAAAATCGCCGGAAAGTTCAAATTGACCGAATTTGTTGATGTGTCTTTCACGTGGCACCCCGAATTAGGAAATTTTTTATTTGTTCATTTGCAGGTGATAAGTAATCCTCACTAAGAATGTGTCTAGTGTTCAAGATATCATCACATCGGTTGCTATGAATCTTTCGTCTGCATTGGCATTTCTTCTAGCTTTTGCATTATAGAGTTGACTTCACAAAATTTTGTACTTAAAAGGTATAAGAGCGAGCCCCAGGAGTTCTGGGCATTTGAAGAAGTTCGTTAATTTAGACCTCAAAACCTATTTAAAGTTTTGGACTTGGATGCCTACGGCATTATGAATGCCAGAGACTGAGCTGATAGATCTTGTAGGTAGGTCAATCGCGTTGTATTTCGTGTTCGTGGGTCGTGTTCGTAGTCTTCTGAAATAGGTATTACAGGTCTGACACGAACATGAACACGACCCGTTTAATTATTCGTGTCAAGATACACGACACGAGCACGACCCGTTTATGACACGGGTAACCAGACACTACACGAAAAACCTATATAATTTAAAGTGTAAATGGTGCAAATTGGCCATTTCCAACTTAAAAAGATTAAAAATAGCCAACTTTTTCAAACACGTCTTTTTTAGCTATTTTAGGGTATGAAATGACATTCATACCCTTTAAGCATATTACATTAGGTCATATACCTCTATTTCTCCATTTCACTTTCATTCTCACTTTCTCTCTCTCAAGAAGTGTGCTGTCTTCAGATTTCAAAGACAAAATTTTTCGGCGAATTTCCGGCAACCCATTTTTTTGATCGGAATCTCAAAATAATGTAAACATTTTGTTCTCTAGCTCATCCTTATTCATTTCACTATCGTATTTAGTTTGAGGTTGGGTGTAGAATAGATTTGAAAACCATAGACATGAAAAAAAACCAGTTCGAAATAACCTCGAACAACAGCCTGCAAATGTAACTCGAGATTGACTTAATTTCGAGTTAAATCTAACTCGATTCGAGTTACAAGCGACTCGATTTGAGTTAGGTGTAACTCAAAATCGAGACAATCTCGAGTTACATGTTCAGATTTGAATTTCAGTGCTTTTTTTTGTCTGTTGTTGCTGGTTTCAGATGGAGGATGATAAAGTGATAATTGTCCATAGTGGTTTTTGGGATGGTAGCTTTTATAGGAATGGTGAAGAAGTACTCGTTTTTACGTCGTTGTGGACAATACCATATAGTGGGTTTGTGGATATTGTTCATAACGTTATAAATGGTGATCGTCGTTTGTGTGAATGCAAATTACACTATTTAATGCCAACTGGGGTGGTTCTGAGGTTAAGTCTTTGATTATGTGTGAACGGGATCTTCGACGTGTAGCTGAGATTTTCAAAGATCCCCGAATATTTGTGACCTTGCAACCAAAAGATCACGGGATGGTGAGGACTTCGTACATCGGAAATAGAAATCCACATGGTTTATGAACCTCATGGCTGCTCAATCGTATTCATATGGTATCGGCAGTCAATTCATGCCCTTAAATCCATATAATTATCACTGCGGCATGAATTATATACATAGTCCACCACAGTGTATGACAGACAACCTATATGCAACATGATGCGCCTGATAATTGTCCAAGTAATAATAGGACCATGGAGCCTCAACCAATGTTTGTGCAACACGTAGTGCCCGATAATTGTCCAATTAAATCTCCTATCTTGGAGCATCAACCGAGAATCAATAATAGTGATTATGTGGATGGTGATGATGATGATGATGATGATGATGGTGGTGGTGGTGGATTTAAGGATGATTTTGGGCGGTATGGTGATGTTGGGAGGTATGATGATTTCGGGGGTGGTGGCCATTATGATGACCAGGATTTTGTTGGTGATCAAAATAACCAACAAGATGAACAATTTATTCCCGATGACCGTGAAGGGAATGACGGGGACACATTCGAAGAAGAAGATGATGATCCAGAGTACCACGTTGACAATGAACTAGTCCGTCGATTGATTTATGATCACTTTGGATGGGAAAGAGATGACTATTTTGTTCCCGATGACCGTGAAGGGATTGATGTGAACAATGATATCATAGGAGACAATGACGAGCATGTTCTTCGAAATAGACGATTTTCAATCCATAAGGTATCTCCTGTTGATGCCAACGAAGTAGATAATGAGAACGCTGATCACACGGAGCTCCCAATGGTTAGGTGCAAATATGCTTGGATGGCTCCTGGAACGTCTTATTAATATCCCGACCCTGATTCAATTCCACTAGAACCACCTAACATTGAGCGTGACTTATTCAAATGTGCAGTGCTTGAAAGCAAGGAAGAAATGGTAACAAAGTTAGGCTTCTACCATCTGCACCATCTTGTGGAGTATAGAACAACCCGGTCTTCGACTTCACGTTACGAGGCTGTTTGCAAACATAAAGGATGCACCTTCTTACTTCATGCAAACGCTATCCAAGGAGGAAGTTGGAAGGTGACTAAATTCGAGCAACCTCATACATGTGAAGCTAACTTAAGTAGACATGCTCCTCGGCAATTGCCTTCGAAGATTATTGGAGCACTGTTCGCGCCAAAACTAGAAGGGCCAGGGTCAAGACGGGCAACCCGAAATGGGAAATGATCCATATGGACATACATCAATCCGTGCGACATGTCCATATCGATGCCCTGAATGTAAGGGAGTCGTAACTCCACCTCGGTGGGTAGATGCGCGCATATCGTCAGCGTGAATAAAACAGAAAACTTTAGCTTAATTACGAAGAAAATATTATCAATACCACTATTACTCATATGATTTTGTAAAAAAATGAAATATACCTTGGGGAATTTGTCCAAATAACGCCACCGTGTTGAAGGTCCTCTTGGGGCATCTAACCCATACGCCCCCTAGGATAGCCATCAACACGAGGCACTGGGCAAGGTCCCGACCAAGAGAAAGAATAGCCTCAAATTCCCATAGTTGTATCAAACAAAAAGTAAATAAGCAATGAACCCGATTACAATATGAAATGCTTGTGTTAAAAGTGATACGTGTTTAAATTATATATACCGTATAGGGTAGAAGTAGGCATATATGTGGAACTTGATCGCTTTCTCGGGATCGTGAGGGGCTCGGATCCTGTAATCAAGAAATGGAGGAGGCGCTATACACGTAGGAGCCCATGGGAATACCCTAAATTCGGGGCCATCCTCAACCAAAGTCCACAACCATAATGGGATGGTACCCGCGGATTGAGAGCGGAGAGATACTTCGTGACAAACAAGATATACGCCATCTTGATTCTCCTCTCGTCGCTCTCACGAAAACGATGCTCTACGAAATGACCCACGATGAAGTGCGGCAATGCCTTCATCGGTATCAAGGACTCCCCGTAATAAAAATCAAAAAAGCAAAAATTGTAATAAGTGATACGCATTTTTTAAAAAGTATACTCTCCTTGGAGGGATATCTTTGTGAGGAGCATGGGTCAATCGCCGAGGGGCCAAAGCGTAGCCCGTAAACATCGCAAACTCTCTTCGCCCAAATGTAACACGAGGTTCCGCTCACCAACGTGGAACCACAAGTCGCCCATCTCATATCCCTCCACCAAGAGATTCTACCGAGAGGGCAATCGGAGCATACCCTTCATGATCAAGTATGCGTCCAGTCGAAGTCCGTAAACGCCCTAAATAGCCCATTCCTAAACTCATCTAATTTCCTAAAACCGAGTCAACTCCTTGATATCCGCTATCAAAGTGGCACTTGGTGTATACATTCAATTTTCCACTCCAGTGCATGCGAGAACCCCATTTGAGTTACACATGTAACTCGAAATCATCCATATAAAAAGTTCAAAATCTAAATTGTGATTTGAAATACATGTGTAACTCAAATCGGGTTACCTTTATATGTAACTCAAATCGAGTTACCTTTATATATAACTTCGAAATCGAAGTTACACATGTAACTCAAAATCACATGTAACTCAAAAATCGTCTTCTTCTTCTTCTTCTTCCCCTCTCTCACATTTCCGCCATTAACAACATATCAAGCTCACAAAAACCAAGTATCACCATCAAAAACCTAGAATTTCTACAACAAATCCTAACCTAAAACAAGTATTGACAATTTAAAACAACAAAAATACATGAAATTAAGGAAATAGGGTTCGAATTACATACCTGAGAAGAAGTCGAACCACCCTCCATATCCTCGCTAGTCGTCATCGTCTCCGTTCGCCATCGCCGATTTCGGTAGTTTTGAGTGAGATTTCGTGGGTTTTCGAGTGAGAAAATAGGGATTTTACTGTGAGATTTTCGAGTGAGGAAGTAGTGTTGGGTGATTTCGAGTGAATGGGGGCTTAAACTACTAAAGGGCAGTTATGTCTTTTCGCGTCCCAAAATGGCTAAAAAAGATGTGTTTGAAAAACATGGCAAAAAAAGATTTTCAATTGGCCAAAAAGGCTAAAAAAAACCCACTGTAATTTAAAAGTGACACGGAAAAAATAAAAAGAAATGGAGAAAAAGCTGAAATTACAAATTAAAAATACATTAAATATTTAAAAATTATTAAAATATGCATTTAATAATTTTTCCATCATCATATAACTAATTAAAACATCACAGAATATTAAAATAATATGTTACTATAAACTTAGATGGGTTACATAGGTCAATTGTGTCGACATGCGGGTCAACTTGATATGACCTATTTATTTTCTGTATTAACTGTGACCGACCCGATTTTGACCGAACTCGTTAAGGGTTGTACCTATACTTGATAAAATTCGTGTTATGTTCGTATTGGGTTATCGGATCATGCCACATAATGGCGCACTTACATGCAGGGTTTGATTCTGCTTGTATATAAGGATTTGCCTTCTTGGGTGAGTATTAAAGATACTTGATGCTTAAGCATACCAATTGCTTTTGAATTTCTCTAATTAATTATATTGAACATTCAATTTCTTATAGTTTCAATTCTTCGTTTTTATTTGTGGATAAATTGTTTATTTGTGAATACGTATGGTATAGGGCATGTGCCGACAACAAGAACAAAAAAAAATTATATCCAACAATTGATGCATTCAAGGGCATGCTTTTTAGCAAATAGGTTGGGTAGTGCATCAATTGATCAATTAGTTTTACGCCATGTATTATAGGGTAAGTAAGAGTTACAATATCACTTTTAATTGCATATTCTTAACTTGTATATTTGCAAGTAGTAATTTTTTATTTGTGTTTAGTTATTGTTGAATTTTGACTGTGATCGACCCTTGCAATGAAATTGTATATGTTTTGGATCCTCTTGGGCCCCGCATTCGCGATGATATTTGGAGAGATGTTATTATTTTGTAAGTTCTTTTCACATGCAAGCCGATAAATTAAATATTACTTCACTTGTTAATCGATATTATGATGTTTGAAGGGCTTTAAAATTATTTAATGCGGACAAGGGAAGGAAAGAAAAAAAGCAACCCCAATGGGATGTAATCCGGTTATGTCTTTATGATTAACATATGTTGTTCAATATAATTTGTATAAGTAACAAATATTTTTTTTAACATAGGCTCCTATTCAACCGAATGAAAAAGCAGTGTGGTTTCTATGTAATGCGATATATGAGAAAGATACTTCACGAATGCTTCGGTACTAACAAAGTTCCAATGCGATCAATAGTAAAATATAGAGTTTCATATATATTTGAAGTTTTCAAATAGTTTAAAAGGCAAAATTGCATAATTAGTCCTGTAACTTAAAGGCGGTTGCGAAAAGGTCCTGTAAAATGCTCAAATTGCAAAATAGTCCTGTAACTATGTACGATTTTACAAAATAGTCCAACAAATTAAATAGTCCAACAAATTGCACAATTTGCAAAATAGTCCTGTAACTTATACTTGAATGTCAATTTTAGTTCTAATTTCAGTGGCAAATTTGAAATTTCACTGGATTTCGATCATGTGAGTGGCACATGTGACTCCCAATTTCTGGTGAAATTAGAACCAAATTAATATTTAAGTACCAGTTACAGGACTATTTTGCAAACCGTATATTTTGCAGGACTATTTTACACACCCATACATAGTTACATGACTATTTTGTCATTTGAATATTTTGAATGACCTTTTTGCGACCGCTTTTTATTTACAGGACTAATTTTGTAATTTTGCCTAGTTTAATATTGTGTAATTTATAATTTTGCAAAGTGATTAATGGTTGGTTTTTTAAAGCAAGATTAATAATTGGATTTTACTAATATAATTTGTGTTCATAGTTCAAAAAAGATCAATACACTCGAGCACAAAATTGATGAAGTATGTTGGAGTGGGCGCAATACATACAAGATCAAATGTTTGAGTAGAACAGGTATTTAAGCTACCATTGACTTAACTAGAATTTTGTTTTGAAGATGTTAATGTGAGGATATTGATGGCATGAAGCACTTGAAATTTTATTTTGTGTCAACTAATTCTTTTTCTTATTAGTATTGTTTGTGTGTGTGTGAATTTTGGCCACTTATCACCACATGCACACTTTCAATGCTTTTGCATTATCGTTCACAGGTAATTACCTAATGTGTATGCAAAATAAATTCTGGACTTGGTTTCACATTCAAACTTTTTCATAAGTCGCCTTTGTTTTGACTTGGATACAATTTTATTTTTTGTTCTTTTTTATTCTCATTTTATTCCTTTTCATGCTTGGAGATTTCAGATTTGTTACTAAATATCACATGAATTCTCCAATTTCGGTTGTTTAACCAGAGGGTCGAAGGATGTTTCTTTGTCTGCATTTCCATTTCTATCAAACAATCTCAAAGTATGATTAACTATGGGAGTCTTAACATATTATTTCCAAGTAACTGGTTTATTGTGCCTCTATTCTTATATATTATTCTTGTGAGTTGGTGCAGACGAAGTTTTCCCATATGGATATGGTTGGTAGACCTCAAAAGATGCATGGAAAGCTTGGAAAAGAAATTGGTAGTCGTGCTCCTTCAATCACCATGTAAATGGATCGTTGTACGGTTTTGCTAAACACGGATGATACACAAGCACTAGCACTCATTGGATTTTGTTTAAAAACTTTACTACTAAGGATTTGCATTGTAAGTTGGGAACACTAAGGATGTCTCAACATTTTGGCCTTTAAATACTTGTTTGTATAACCATATTTTGTCATGTCTGTATACTCGTTGTGCACATTTTGAATGGATGGCTTAATGCATGTTATATTTGTTAATTTCTATTGTAATTGATTGTTAGTTGATTTAGATTGGTTAATTAAAGGGGTGAAAAACACAATATTGTTGAGCAAAATGAAATCAGTTTATATCGATGTTAAAAGAAACAAACAACATCAGTTATAAAGTGATGTGTTAACACGTAATGACAACGGTTATTGTAATATAGACATCAATTTGAAAACTGAGATCATTTCATAACTAACTAATCCAAAACAACAACACTTATAACCCTTTGTGGTTTCAAGAACCAACATCGGTTAAACACCTATTTTAACAAACGATGGTATTATACGAAACAACATCTGTGAAACACCGTTATTAAATAATCCGCACTTTAACAATAGGGGCATTAACATCACTTTCTGTTCTTAAAAAACAAATGTTTTTAACCAATGTTGTTTCACTGGTTGACATCGGTGTTAAACCGATGTTGTAAACCCCCTTTTAACAATAGGGGTTTCAACATTGGTTTTTTTCTTCATTAGACATCGGTTAAAAACGGATGTTTATGAGGATGCCAAGTGAAAACACTCAATAGCATGGCTAGATGGTGGCAAACGCTTCCTTGCTTAAATGCGAGGGGAAGCGACGCTTGGCTGCTTCTTGTTCCGTGCGTGATGGGTCCTCGAGCTGATTCCTTCATTGTTCAGCCTTTCTTTATCTATGTAGTCTTCGCCTTCTCCAATGAGTTGATCATTTCTTTCTCCTTTCGTGTTGGGGCATACCTCTCCAATGATTGGAGATTTTACGGAGCTCCCTCCAATTGAAGATGGTTCATCGACAGGTTGTTTGGGGATTTCTGTTTTTCTGTAAAGGGTATATTGTTCCAGATATAGCTTGACTACTCTGGATGGCTCTTGAATCCTCTGTCCAAGCACCAAGGGGAGTTTGTGTCTATCCTTTATGGGCTCCAAGGTTTGTTTGTCCTTCATTAATGTGATGGCTTCTTTAGTGTCTGGTTGCTTTCCAGTTCGTTGTTCCTCTTCCACTCTAGTTGAGTAAGGGTCATTTTTTATGCAGCTGCTGCAACGGCCTGCAATGGCAGTGTGCCCTTATGAGGGGTCTTCATGCAGCTGGCGGAGCTCGGGGATATCCTCGGATGGCCCTAAGAACATTAATGTCTTAGAACATTATGAGTAGCTTCATTGAGCTGGAGAGCTTCCCGGGTCCAGTGGACTTATTTGGTGAGGAGAGCCCTTCAGCTGGTCAAGGGAACCTTCTTCAGCTCTCCGAGTTGTTTGAATGACGCCCCTCTGGAAGAAGGGGTCTATCCTCATGTCTTCTGAGCAGTTTGCCTTCTTTCTTGGTGTTCCTGGCTTTGGAGCATGCGGCTTCCACGGATCATTTCGTGAAATCTTGCAGTAACTCTCCTTCTAGTTGTTTTACTTGAAAAAGATGAGCCATAGTCTCCAAATACTTTCTTCTGATAGAGAATTGTCGTCCAAAGGCGATAATGAGCTTGTCTATCCCAGTGATTGATCCAACCGGGAGCTGATCGAACCAAGTTAGCGTGCTTGGTCAGAGTTGTCCAGAGCCGTTTACAATAGAAAGCGTCCGCCATATTGTAGAGATCCATCTTCACATAAAATTTATATAAGTGTTCTTGGGGCATGCTGCATCCCATCATACTCCCAGGGAGGTTGGAGAAATTTGATGCCCAAGGGCAATGGCTTGGTCGGTGAACTTCTTCCTATAACAATAGCCTGCGAGTTGGCTTGGCTAATACGCACCACTTATGACTCTTTTTCGGGCTTATGAGCATGGACTTGGGGATCGGGCTCCATTCCTAGCTTCTTTTCGGGAGCGAGCTGTTTTTCTTGATTTTTCTTCAAGTCCTTCATTTCTTTTATCTTCTTCCCCAAAGTTGAGATTTTCAACATAGGACGGATCTTGAGAGAGGTCTTCCCGCGCCTTTGCCACAACATGATTCCTTGAAGCAGTCGCAGCCTTCTTTTTGAGCGGGGCCCGGAGGGCTCTTCGTGTCAAGTGACTCTTCTTCAAGAAAGCGGAGCCCTCCCCCAAGAGGAGGAGGCTACGCCTTCTTCTTGGTTTTAGCGGAGGTGGCGCCCTCACCAAGGAGGGGGCTGGCCTCCCATATTCAATGTGATAGTTCTTCTTACCGATTCCTGGCTCCACGACTAGCATCTTGGGATTCTTTAGCTAGTGGCGGCTCTTCACGATTCTCGCCGCATTCTTGTTATCTTCTTCCTTGACCTTCCAGGTCAGGTCTTCAGTGGTGGGTGCAGCCCGTGGCGGTCTCCTCATGTCTCCGATCGCAGCTTGATACTTCATAGCATTCCAGGCAACTTTGTCCAGCAGAGCTTGTAAGGCTTCCCGGGCAAAGCGAATTTCTTCAGGGGTAGAACCCCTCTTCCGTGCGATGGTGGGGGTGACCTTTCCTCTCGTGGGGGAAGTGGCGTCCTTCTGATGGGCAGGTAAATTTCTTCAATGGGCGGAGCTCCTACGAATGGAGGTGGCAGCGCTCTTTCTTCTTGCGGGGGAGGCGACGCCCTTTCGGTGTAGAGGTAGTCGGCCTCCCGCCTTTTTGATGGCCTTTCCTCTTGCTGGCCTCTGACCCCAGGGCCTGCAACTTGGGATCCAGCTCCATGCGCTTGAGGTCAGATATGATTCTTCATGTGCTTTTATTGTTCCCACAGACAGCACCAAAATATGCTGTTTTTTAGGGCAGATCATTCCAAGTTAAGGTTTCTGAATAAGTTATTCTTCCCGAGGGGGAAGTCTTCAAGTCTTCTTCTCCGAGAGCTAAAAATCCTTCGATTGGGAACTTGCCTGCACACAAGAAAACATTAGTGGGGGTCCCTGGGGGTTGCCCAGGGAGGCTCGTCTGACGCTGAAGTCAACATGGTGATCGAGAGAGAATAAACATTAATTGAATCTGAATTAAATGTGTATGAGTAATTATGAGTTATTTAACTTATAAATGAAGAAGATGGACCTTTTTTATACCTGAGCAACTGGCCTCGTGGGCTGGGTAGGAGAAATTGGCCTATGGGACAATCCCCGACTCATTTGGGGATTATTCCATTAAGAGCCAATTGGGCAATTAATATTAAATTAATATATAAACCGTATTATATATTAAATAGAGGAAATTACACAAAATACCATGATTTTTAGAAAAAAGACAAAAATACCAACCCATCACAAAAATATCCCACCCGCTCCATCCCATGACAAAAATACCATACCTTTGGTTTCATCACCACCGGAAGAAGATTGCTGCTCTATTTTTCTGAAACTCACTTCGTCGCTCCGCCTTTTCTAGAGACTCCGACTCTACTTCACTTTTTTCTTCGTCTTAATTCTGAAAATACCATTAATTCTGAAAAGTCTCATGGATGAGGAGGAAGAGAGGCGAGAAGTGAAACAAATGAAAAGCTCATTAGTTGTAGCGCTGGTGCTACCTGTGCTTGTAGTGCGAAAATGGGGTGTATCTATGTCCATTTTCCTTTTTTCGCTTGATTTTAGGGTTTTTTTTTACTGCTCTATTTTTGTTTCCATGGATTAATGGTGGTGGTAAAAGTTAAGAAATGGTTGTGGGGATGAGGGTTGACAGAGAGAGTACAAAGAGTGAATGATATAATAAAAAGGAGAATCACTGTGGGAAAATGGGTGATAATGTTGTGTTTTGTATCGTGGGGTTGCAGCGTTTACATCTGAACCAGTGTGTGTGTGTGTGTGTGTGTGTGTGTGTGTGTGTGTGATTGTAAGGATTATGGGTGATTTATCATCTTAAGTATTATTTGAATGATTTGTTGATTTTGTGTTGCCGATGCATGATTTTTCTGTGTTCTTTTATTATTTTGTGATTTGAAGTTTTTCGTTTGTTTCGATGTTGTTTCGAAGTTGTTTCTTTTATGTTTCTTTTATTCTTTTATGTATTTTCCATTTATTTGTTCTTTTTTATTGTTTTTGATTTGTTGTGTTATCTATCTGATTGTGTATCTTTTTTTTTATTTCTTTTGTAGTGAATGTGGGTTTTTTTGTTGCTTTTTATGCTGAGCACTTTATTGGTGGAAAAGGGTATGGACGTCGAACCGTTTTGAGATAGAGAATGAACAAGCAAGGCTCAGTCATCTGCTTCACAATCATGCTAAGTTGAAGTTGCAAAATGGTGACGACGATGACAATGACATTGAGTTTCTACCTCCACTTCCTAGTGAGTTTAGAGAATTGTTGTTATGTAGATCTTAATGATGGTGTAATAAGTTGAAACATGTAAGAAACATAAATGAAACATGTAAGAAACAATTGTGAAACAGGGGATCTTGTGATAAAAGTTTATAGTAAATTGATTTTAAATTTAGAGAAATAGTGTAGTTTCCCTATATACTCTTCAGCTTTTTTTTGTCATCCTTGTAAATGTTGATCTTGCTTCATTTTGATGTCTGCATGTCTAATCTTGAACTAAAGATCTCACGTACTCTAGCAAAGTTGTTACTAGTAGGTGTTTCCCCGCTACAGTTGATGCATTCAATAATTCTACGATGTTAGAAGTCAATATAAAGTATTTTTTTGTCTGACAGTGGAGTCGTGTCCATTTCTTGTAGCCGATGATGGACAAGTAAGCTCAACTTTTCTGAATTGAATTTGTTGTTCCAAGATTTCTTTTAGGGTGCTGAATGTGCAGTCCATTGGAATCAGTATTCTTGTTATCTCAAAGTTGGTATACTCTCTATTTTCTTCCTATTGTCCATTGTGGCATACCACAACTGAGATTTTCTCCATGCAACTGTGGAATTTAATGAAAAGTTGGCTAAGTGAAACATATAAGAAACGTAGATGAAACAGGTATGAAACAACAAAGAAACAACAAACATGCTTGAAACAACAAAGAAACAACAAAGCAAAAAATCAGCGGAAAATGATATTTTGTCAAAACTCAGCGGAAAATGGTATTTTTGTCAAAAATCTGCATAAAATGGTATTTTTCAGGGATTTGGGCTGGAAAGGTGGGTATTCATGTCCTTTTCCCTATTAAATAATTAAATATCGTTTTTGCCGCCAATATTTTCTTATATAAAGTAGCTCGAAATACTCTGTAGTCACATAAGAGATAAAAACACGTTTTCTTATTAATCTCAAAAAAAATTACAAGAAACATAAAGAAGCATATATGTAGAAATCATGTTAGAAAGGTATACTACTACTTACATATGTTTAAAATAAAAAAATTTGGAAAACTCCCTATCTAATCAATTTCTCTTTGGATGAAGATTGGAAAATCTTGATGATCCCAAACATACACTACAAGAAAAATGATGAAAGACAACACTCAAAGGACAACAAGTTATTTACTAAATTGTTGTTAGTTAAAGTATTGTAGGTCCCAAGGGGTGTGAGTAAGGTTTAGAAGGAGGGGTTGAATAAATCTTACCAACTTTTCGATTTTAGTCCTTTTAAAATAATAACGGAGTTAACTCAAACAGTTGTGTCCTTGAGAGACAACTAAGTTGGTTATTCAGCTGAGTTAGCCACTCAACAGACTCGATAGAGCTTTTGATAGAATAACTCGGTTGTTTAACCTGAACTTTAACTTGGTTGTATTGGTTTTATCAGGGGAAGACTTAACACCCTTAATTTGTTTTAAGATTGTTTTACCACTTGATTATTTAACACTTTGTTATTAATCAGTTGGATAGCAAATATGAGTTTTATCAGCAGATATGACGTAAGTATGCAGAAGTGTAAATTTGTTGAAAAATAAATGACACAAGTAATTTTTATAGAGGTTCGAAGATGGGGTAATTCTTCTAATCCTCTCTTCTCCAACTCCTAGAGGAATCCACTATGTAACAGATCAGTTTACAATGTGGTGAAATCCCAGAGGCTGACCCTGGTCACACATCGAGGCTTCTCTTGCGACTCGAAGCTTCTTCTTCACAGCAGGCAACTCCTTTGCTACATTACTCACTTCTCAAGCTCTTGGATTTGATCACGAAGCCCTCCAATAACTTGATACTGATTCGACCTTGAACCTTCCTACAACCCTCATTGGAAAGTAGACCCCTTTTGATTCTACAAAAGTTTCCTCTTCAACAGATTTGAAGTTGTCTTTCCTTCACAGCTTGTGTTGGATCGATTTCCTTTGAGTTTCAGGCTTGAGGATTTTCTTGAATGTACTTGAGAATATTGCAGGTTAATTGTTTGAATGTTGCTTGCTTGTTCGTGGTTTAGGTAACCTTTTCTCAGTAAATTCTTCAGCCTTTTATAGTGCACTTTTGAAATTTTGCCCGTTGAAGAGATAGCTAGGCTAATTTCAAAAGCCACTTAAGATCGTTGGCTTGTCTTGTCTACAGTTCTTGATGTTGACATTTTCTCGTATTAAATGTCTTGTAGTTTTTCAGACTTTCTGACACACGGTGCAGTGCTTCCCATTGGTTTATTCCTTTTGCACAATTCTGGGACTAACACTTTACACCTGACAGCTTTGACTTGTTACTATTCTGAGTAACATTCTTGAATTTTAATCAACGAATCTAAGTCAGTTGTCTTGACTAGACTGTTGTCTTTGCCCCAGGTGACTTGAGTCAACTTCCAGTCAATGGATGACTCAACTATCACTTCACCCTTTAGACTTGGCTTCTTGAACTAACTTGATCGACACTTACGCTTGTTCCTCGGTGATACACCTTCCGTCGAGTCCTTGACTTCCTTCTTGGCCATACTCAGCTGACACTCAACAGAGTCTTCAATCCAGTTCGTAGTTGACTTCTTGTATTTCATGGCGTAGCTGACTTGACTCAGCTTTTCCAGTCCTATCTATTACAATACGAATTACAAAGAAAATGGGGTGCCAACTTCCTAGTTTAAGTTTTACATGGTATCATCAAAATCTACAAAATAAATTTCCTAACAATTTCCCCCTTTTTGATGATGCCAAAACTTACAAACATTTGACAAAATATAAACAGCAAAGATACATACAGACAATGCAGAACAAAGAATGTATGCTTAAAATAGATTGTTTTATTGATCATACCATTCTTGTCCTTTACACAACTGTTTACATTTGGTATCAGAGCATTCTTTATCAAAGCAAAACATACATTTATGCTAAGATACAAGAATAAATACAAAGTAAAAAATTAAAGGGAAAATAACTAAGTAATTTATTACAGATGACTTACTATCATGTATTTACAATAGTAATATACATGACGGGGTTCGCAACAATACTTCAGCGCCTTCGCTGCCTCCTTCTTTCTTCTTAAGCTCTATTGTCGTCATCAACTCCTTTTCTTTTCTTTCTTCTTCTTCAGCTCTCTTCTTCTTTTCATAGGCTCATTTAGAAGCATCATCCATTCACTTCCTTTCAAGCCATTGCTATGTTTGCCTTTTGTTCTCCTCTTCTTGACTTCTTACTGCCTCCGCGTTCTTTGTTGCCACTTCCAGATTGGCCAATTCATCATACCCAGCCCAGTAGATCATCCCTTTCTTGTCAGGATCTACATATTCAACATCATTTAGTTTTGGGCGAGGTCGGGAACCTCTTCCACCACCACTTTTTCCTCTGCCTCTGGGTGTGTACTGCACATGAGTCTTCTGCTTTCCAGCTGAGTGACTGCTGGAAGTCTGTTGCTTTTCAGTTTCTTCACACAATGCAAGACCTTTCTCCCAGTACAAATCCCAGGCTTGGGCTAGTGTCATTCCTTGGAAATAGCCTTCTGATTCAAAGGTTTTTAACTCTTCCACCGATCTAGGCTCAGATCCATTATCAGAAATTGCATCATGATCTTTTCCAATTGGAAGACCACTATACTGTTTCAGTACTTCCTGAACGCGGGCATCTGGCTATTTGGAGAACTCCTCAAACCCTGCTTCAATGATTTTTCTTTTTCTGACATTGGCACAACATAGTGCTTAATGGGTAGGGTTACGGGGAGTTTGCTCAGGATAGAGGCAGTAACATGACCTTCTTTGGGGGTTTCGGCTAACATCAGCATCAAATCCTTCGAACTTTCCCCCTCAGCTGCTTTACCCTTCATTGCAGCGCGTCTATCTTCTCAGCTGCAGTTTCCTTTAGTTTTTCTACTTTTAATTTCCTTAGGGATTCCTCTTCCCCATTTTTGGCTTCATCAAAGGAGAAAGGGACCCCGGGGAACATGCTTCCAAGAAGAAAGTCCAGTCTGTTTATCGTTGAATCATGCCTGGAGTCTGCTGCATAAGTTGCGATTCTAATCTATGATTGAATGTCCTTAGACTTAGCTCTCAATATCTTCATTTCAGCCAAGAGTAGGCTGAATTTGTCATTCATCGCATTTTCATGTCTGAGGATCTCATTCTTATGAAAATATTGCAACAACTCCATATCATTTTTGTGAGACTAGGCTATTCTTTCAATATAATCCTTCATCCTCTGCCTGATTAAGGAGTTGTCCGCACTCCATACGAGCATGCGTCCATATAATGCCTTAAAATAGCGTACTTGCTCGATTCGCACCGGCACTTTCTTTGTTGTGTCAAATTTGAATTTGCACCATGATCCCTCTCAAGTCAGTTGTGAGAGTGGCATCGCGATTGTCCAGGCGTAAGTCGAGTGAGGCCTGGTGTCGTTCAATCTTCTTAATCACCTCGCAGATTTTCTTGAAGACTTCATGAAGTTTAGCTATCTAACTCGATTCAGTTGCCGGCCACTCTTTGTCAAAGACAAAGTCTGCTGGAACAATAGTGTCGGTGGGAATAATGGGATCTTCTCTGATGGTATATTTCCTTAATTCAGGAGATGTCTCTTCTTCGGATGCAGGCAGGTCCTGGGTGAATTGAAACACGTCTTGAAAAACATCATCTCGCACACAGGGAATATTTGGATCTCGTCCCTTCGTTGCAGTCCCTTAGTGCGATTGAGTGGAGTCAACTCTTGATGCCTCTGCTGCGGTAGCTTCATCGGCAATGTTCACAGCTGTGAGAGCTTGTGACAGAGCTGACGGAGTCGTTACTGCTGCAGTTGTGGAAGCCTGCGCAGATGACTCGGTCAGCAGGGTCCGTAGAATATGCAACTGGAGTGGACTCAACTTCATCTTCTGATCCCAAAAAGGATGTGTCTAAGTTTTCCTGAGAATCATGAAGTGCACTTATCTCTTTTTCTGTCTTAGCGTTGTGTACTGGAGGAATGTTCTGTATACCTTGATCTTTACCTAGGGAAGTCTCAACCTCCCTTAGGCCTTCAACACCCCCAGCAGACTCAACTGTTGCGAGGCCTTCAGTATTCCCTTCGATAGTTTCAACTATCTTAGGGTCTTCTACATTCCCTTTGACAGTCGCAGATGACTTAGGTTCTTCGACCGTGGCATCCATAGGAGTCTCAACTCCTTGGATTGCACTTTCACTGCCCAGAGTGTTAACTCCCAGGGCATCACCATCATGTGCCTCGACTGTGATAACAACGTCCTTGGCCTGCAAAGCAATGGACATTTCAGTTGTGATAGAATCAACTATCCGAGCTTCGTCAATGCCACTCTACTGTTGTTCTTTTTCTTTCTCTGCTTCGCCTCCTTACTTCAAAGATGAGTCTCCACATAGCAACCTCCAACCCTGCTATGGTCGAGAGAGCTTCCCCACTGACATTGGGGTCACTCAGCTCCTGACTCGCGGCTTTTTCCATTGAGTGCACAACTGCTGGGCCAGGTGTGAGAACACCTTTATCAGGGGTTAGCTCAGCTTGGGTGCCCAATTTCCCATCATCGCCAGTGCCCTTGGAGCCATCCTCTAATTGCACTGGGGACGTGGCTGCATCAATGTTTGTAGAAATCTGCTGCACCACTCCCAGAGGATCAATTTGCAGGAGAGATTGTGAGGACTCTCCTGGGCCTTCAAACAGACTTTGCACATGCATGGTTCTGGATTCCCTCAGAGCTTGCTGCATTTTGGACTTCTCTGCTGCAGCAACGGGATCCACATCATCATCACTTTTGGAGAACACATCAAGATGTATGTGAGTGTGAACTAGATATCCAATGAATTCGCACATCTTGGACTTTTACAATGCTTGGGGCTGTTTCTCAGCTTTGTCCTTTTCATCCGCCTTTATGATGTGGAGGATATTCACGCAGTTGTCTTCGTCAAGGGCCTGTCGAACAGTTGCAACACCAAGAAAACATAGCAACTCTTCTTCTTCTTCAATGAACTCAAGGTGAGCGAATCGCACCCTTGAGTGATCCGCTTCCATGCTCTCCATTTCTGGGGACGTCGTTGAATATCCGGGTGGAGTTGAGAGTACATGATAACATCGTCATCATCATCTTCACCCTCTCCTCCCTCGTTTTTGGAATATGAGGTAGAAGGCCTTGATCTTCTCTCTCGCAAAGATCGATGTGGGCGGGAGACAACCTTTTCAATGATCGCTCGGCTTGTCTCACCGCTTCACCTTCCTCACCGGTTGTCTTTCGCACATCTGGGTCTTCGTTTGATATTTGTTGATCACCATCAGCAGACTTTGCAGATTCATCAATGACTTCAGAGATCGCTTCTTCCGATTTCCAGCAGTCTTGGTCTCTTCCTTCTCCAGTTGAGTGGCAGACTCAGCCGTTTTCTCAAGGTCCAAATGCCTGACCAGCCTTCGCTTCCTTGGACGAACCAGAGGGACTTCTGGTTCTGATTCAATAGATTCAGCATCGGTGGGGACTTGGGTACACTTCTTAGAGGGAGTTGCCTTCCTCGACTTGGCAGTCCTCTTCTTCTTTGCGACTTGAGAAGAGATTGAGGGTTTCTTCTTAGTCTCTGCTTTGTAGGGCAGTGAGTCTCATTTGCTCGGGCGGGGACTCTGTTGCAAGGCGGGAGCTTTCTTCGGCTTAGTCAGAGGCGACTTTCTTTGTCTGAGCTGTAGAGGCATCTTTCTTCTTCGGTGGAGGGGCAAATTGTGTGTGTCTTGGATCGGTTGATTCCCCCTCACTAGTGTCCGTCTTCTTTGCGTGAGCTCTCTTCTGGGCACCGGAAAGGTTTGCGTGGAACATTTTCTTGTTCAGATGGAAAGGTTTGCCATGGCGAAGAGCAATACCCTTCACTTCCAGCAAATGGCCAATCACAAGGCCATATCCTAGCGAGCTTCCAAAGAACCCATCCTTCTTATACGTCCTGTTCAGCACATTCTAGCAGAGTCTTCTATAGACAAACTCAGCCCAGTTGACTTTATTTCCTTGCATGATCGCAGCCATGACGATTAGCTTAGTCTTAGACAGCTGATTAAAGCTTCCAAACTTCATGTTGACACATTTTGAGAAGACATCCATCAATTTGTGATAGTCGTCCTTCAGCAGCTTCTTGTCAGCAGCTTCTTGTCAGCTGTGTAAACCACTTCCTTCCATGCAGCAGCCAAGTCGACATTAGCCTCATAGATGTACTTTGAGCCCTCCGAGGGCAACAAGGAATGCTCAGCAAGGTCTTTTGCACTGAGTTTTATGACCTTGCTGTGGACGAAAGATTTTATTTCTTCGTCCTGCACCTCAGCATTAACGTAGAACTGAGCTACCTCATCCAGGTAAGTATGAGAGTACTCCATAGTCAGAAAAGCCTTTAGCCCTGACTTTTCCAACATATCAGCAATCTTCAGAACCAGGGTTTCATCAACACCCTGCTTTATCATTCCATCTAAATCCACGGAAGAGCCAGTGTGAATTTGCTTCGAGAGTTTCACAAAGTCGTGCTTTTGAGCCATTTTTAGAGAATTTCACCAAACGAAAAGTAAGAAACTTGCTTAAGATAACTTAGGGTTTCTGAGAGAAAAACTTTTCTTTTCTTGAAGATGAAAAATTCGCGTAGTGAGAGAAATGAAAGTTTCCGTATATAAAGGACGTGAAAGGACACAATTCAGATTTTGAAATTTTTGATCAAAATCAACGGTTGAGATTAACACTCAAAACCGCATTTAATTCCTCGCATTTAATGCAGTAGCATTTATATCCAATCATATGGGTTCCTGTGCAGCTTTTACTGTGACCGTCATTATTACGCTGACGTCATCCTTAAAAACATCCCCGTTAATTAAAAACGACTATTTTTTGTCACTTAGCTCATAAATGATTCAGCTTATATCCAAAGTGACTTAACTCTGCTTCTCTCTTCCCATATTGTAACTCAGCTGTCAGCTAGCTTGATACAGTTGACTTCCCGATAAGGTTGTTTCACTTGGCTGATGTGTGAAACTTGCTCTGTTTTTGTTTTCTCATCTTCTTTCTCTGTTGATTGAGTCTTCTGAGTTTCAACTCAGCTCAATTAACCCTAACTCATTCTTGAGCTCTTCAAATCTTGATTCACATAGAGGCTTTGTGAATATATCAGCTAACTGCTTATCAGTTGAGATGTATTCCAAGGTGATGTCTTTCTTTTCAACATGATCTCTTATAAAATGATATCTGACATCAATGTGCTTTGTTCTTGAATGCAACACAGGATTCTGAGTGATTGCAATAGCACTAGTGTTATAACACATAATTAGAATTTCTTTTTCTTGAATCTCATAGTCTCTCAGTTGTTGTCTCATCCATAAGACTTGGGCACAACAACTGCCTGCAGCTATGTACTCTGCTTCAGCTGTGGATGTGGCTATTGAGTTTTGCTTCTTGCTAAACCAGGAAACCAATCTATTTCCAAGCAGTTGACATGTACCTGAAGTACTTATCCTGTCAACTATACATCCAACATAGTCTGAGTCTGAGTAACCAATAAGCTTAAACCCACCTTCCTTTGGATACCATAAGCCAACTTCCTGGCATCCCTTCAAATACTTTAGGATTATCTTAGGCATGCATCATGTGGCTCTTCTTTGGTGCGATTGAAATCTTGCACATACACCTACAACAAAGGTGATGTCCGCTCTTGGTACATTAAGTAGAGCAATGATCCAATGAGTGATCTATATCTGGTTTGATCTACAGCTTTGCCATCTGCATCCATGTCCATCTTGACTGATGTGTTCATTGGAATTTTCACAGAAGACTTCTCTTCCATACCAAATTTCTTCATTGAATCTCTGGTATAGTTTGTTTGAGTTATGAAGGTTCCATCCTTCAATTGCTTGACTTGAAGTCCTAGGAAGAAAGTCAACTCTCCCATCATGCTCATCTTAAATTTTCCTTGCATGAGGTTTGAGAACTTATCACATAACTCTTTATTTGTGGATCCAAAAATGAGGTCATCCACATATATTTAAACAAGCAGTATACTCTCTCCATCTTGAATTCTGGAGAGTGTTCTGTCAACTTTGCCTTTGGTGAATCCATTGCAAGTCAGGAATTGAGACAATGTATCATACCATGTTCTTCGTGCTTGTTTCAATCCATACATTGCTTTCTTGAGCTTGTATACCTTATCTCCAATAGTTATCTGCTCAAAACCTGGAGGTTGTTCAACATAGACTTCATCCTCTAACAATCCATTTAGAAATGCATTGTTCATATCCATTTGAGACATAGTGAAGTTCTTATGTGCATCATAAGAAAGAAACATCATTATTGCTTCTAATCTTGCAACAGGAGTAAAGGTTTCATCAAAATCTATACCCTCTTCTTGGCAATACCCTTTGGCTACCAATCTTGCTTTGTTTCTTACAACAGATCCTTCCTCATTCATCTTGTTTCTGAAAACCCATTTTGTGCCAATAACATTTTGATGGGTTGGTCTCTGCACCAATTCCCATACTTTGTTTCTTTCAAATTGATTCAACATTTCTTGCATGACGTGAATCCAATGTGTGTCATCCAATGCTTGAGACACATCTTTTGGCTCTATTTGGGAAATAAAACAAGTGAACATTGTTTCATGTTGTGCTCTGGATCTGGTTCTTATGCCATCTCTAACATCTCCAATGATTAACTCAGGTGGATGGTCTCTCAGCCATCTCACATCAGGTTGGAGTAAGTCTGCTAGATTCAGCCGTCTCGCAGCTATGTTGTCTTGAACAGCTCTTTCATCTTCATTCAGCTGTAGACTTTCCAGCTGTCTTTGAGATTCAGCTATCTCATCTTCATCTAGGTTGATTGCTCTTACTACAGCTACAACATAGGGACTCTTCTGCTTAGTTGGCTGATTCAGCTTATCACCTAACTCTTCAATGTCTTCTCCATTCACATTAAGTTCATCAAAAACCACATGGATAGACTCTTACCTCGTAACCATAGTCCTCTTGTTCAAAGACTTCTATAGGCTTTGCTCTCATCTCGAGTATCCCAAAAAGATACCTTCATCAACTTTAGCATCAAAAGCTTTCAAATTATCTTTGCCATTATGAAACATTTACATATAATATTCTAAAGTATCAATATATGGCTTTCTCCCCTGTCCAAATCTCATAGGAGTCTTGGTCAATCACTGTTGATCATGCATCTATTTTGAGTATAGCATCTTTGTGTTAATGGTTTCAACCCAAAATCTCTTAGGCAATCCAATTTCAGCTAACATGGTCCTTGCAGCTTCCTTGAGAGTTCTGTTCCTTCATTCAGCTACTCCATTCTCTTTGTGGAGTTCTTGTCTAGATAACTCATGAGCAATACCATTTTCAACACAAATCGAGTTATCATCCCATTGACAAACTCAGTTCCTCTGTTAGACCTTATCTTTATAATGGTTTGGCTCTTTTCATTTTGAACTCTTTTCATCAGCTGAGGTAACTTCTGCAAAGTTTCCTTCTTTTTACACATGAAGATGGTCCATGTATATCTTGAGTAATCATCTACAACCACAAGGGTGTATTTCTTTCCACTTATGCTGGCTGGTTCAAATGGACCAAATAGATCCATATGCAACAGATGTAATATCCTTGTTGAAGAAGGACTTGGCTTATCCTGGAATGAAGATTTTATTTGCTTTCCCATCTGACAAGCAACTCATACACTTTCTTTCTTGTACACTGAGTCTGGCAATCCTTCCACAAGATGACTCCTTGCAAGCATTTTGATTGTCTTGAAATTCAGGTGACTCAGCTTCTTGTGCCACAGCCAACTTGATTCGGCTGTGATCTTTGCTAGCAGACAAGTGCTTGGTATAGCAGTAGACCAATCTACCACATATATATTCTTTTGTCTTGATCCTTGCAGCACTATTTCATTTGGTTCAGCATCTTTGATCTGGCATACTCCCATATTGAATCCAACATTGTAGCCCTTGTCACAGAGTTGACTGATGCTTAACAGGTTGAAGTTGAGGCCTTCAACATAAGCAACATCTGTGATTTCCAATTCATTCTTCTTGATTGATCCAGTTCCTTTGATTTCCCCTGGAGCTTCATCTCCTCCAAATATGACTTTTGCACTTCTAATCTCCTTGAATCTTGACAGATTTTTTTTGTTTCCTGTCATATGTCTGGAACAGCCACTATCCATGTACCAAGTTCCTTGGCACTCAGTTGTTCCTTGAACCTGCAATCAAGGAAATCAGTTTTTAGGTACCCATACTTGCCTGGGTCCTGGGGGGTTAGTGCTATAAGATGATCCAACCAACCTATAGCCAAAGGACTTGACTCTAAGAGGTTGCCATCTATCAGTGCCATAATCATAGTGCACATTAGCAAATTGCTTGGGGGCTTTAGGTTCATACAACTATCTCTTTTGTTGTATGCCTGTGTGTGTGTTTTAGCAATTGCTTTCTTGGGGTAGTTGTGATATTTCTGAGTGTAGTGCTTGGGTGCATATGTGTGCTGATAATAGCTCTTTTGCCTTTGGAATGACCTTTGTTGAGGTTTATATCTTTGCCATTTAGGCTTGTATTCCATTGGTCTTTGCTGATATTTCACATTGTGCCAATCAGCATGGTTTGGATAGTTTCTACCATTCCCATCATAAGTATTTCTCTGATGAAATTTCCAGGTTTTCTAGTAGCTCTGTTTGCTCTTCACAGAGTATTTTCTGTTTGGAGTTTGCTGGGAACTCGGCTGGATTTGTTCTCAGTTGTCCTCTCAGCATATTCAACTGGTTGTTTTCCTTTCCCTTTATATCCAAGGCCAGTTTTTGTGAATGTGCTTAGGAGTGAATGTGGGTGCAACATTTGGTGTTTTGGATTTTTAAGATACTTCATTGCTTGAAGATCCTTTTTCCAAAATTACTCTTGGAGTTTGACTGTGCACAAAGGAATTAAATCCTATGCCTATTTTATCTCCATATTCTTTTTGACTCCTGATAAGATCATCCAATGATTTGGATGCCTTTGTAAATAAGGCAATCACATTTTGAGATCTTTTTCCCTATTTTCTATAGCAGCTAACTCTTCTATGATCTTGGTATTCTGAGCCTTCAGCTTAGTGTTCTCATCAGCTATTTGACTCAAAGTACTCAGCTCTTTAGTCAGCTGTGAGTTTTGGCTTTTAAGTTAACTGTTTTTCTCATTTAGAATTATGTGTGAGGATTTTAGGTGCTCAAAAACTTTCATCATTTTTCCTAATGAATCATAAAGATCAGTGGGTGATGAAGTGTGTGTATCACAATCACTATCACTTGAATCTGAAAGAGATGAGTTAGAGTGTACCTCATCTTCTTGATCTGGTTGATCTTGTTCTTTAGCCATAAGGCATATCATAGCCTCTTCTTCAGAGTCACTTGAGTAGTCAGCTTCACTACTCTCTGAGTCTGATGCTTCTTTAGACTTGGTTGTCTCAGCAGTCTCAGCAGCCAACATAGCTTTCTTCTTTTCCTGTCTTCTCTCTCTGAGGACTTTTCTTTCTTCTTCATTCCTATATTTGTTGGTGGTGGATAGGAACAATCAAAGCGCAAAATGTCCTAGTTGTGCATAGTTCAACACAGGTTTTCAACTCTTTGATCAACTCTTTCTGTTCTTGGGTTATTAGCTCTCTGATATTCAACCATTTTATGCTCAATTGTCTTGGGTGGCCTATTTTCTCTTGACTTAAAGGGAGTTGAATGTCTCTTGGAGATTTCACCCTTATTTCTTTTATAGTTCTTATTGAAGAACTTGTCCAATCTTTTAACCATTAGGGCAATCTCCTCCTGGTCTATGGCTTCCTTGGGTTCAGCTTTCTTTCCATCCTTGACTATCAATACATATGTCTTGGGTACAGTTGTCTCCTCTTGCTCTTGTCTTCTCAGCTCAAACTCATAGGCTTTGAGGTCTGAGAATAGTTCATGGTTAGATGTCCTTGAGAGATCCATGGAATGTCTCAGGGCCATAGTCTTCATTTCCCATTCGGCTGGGAGGCTTCTGAGGATCTTCATACACGTTTCCTTTTGTGTATATTCCTTCCGAAGAGTTGAAAGCTCATTTGTGATTTCAGTGAATCTGACATCCAGTTGATCCATGGTTTCACTTGTAAGCATTTTGAAATTTTCAAATTTTTGAACAGCAACAGACAATTTATTTTCTTTAATTTGTTCTGATCCTTCACAAATTAAAGTCGAGTTTATTCGCATTTTTTTTTGATTTGCAAGATTTGACTTTATTGAACATTGCTTTGTCCAATGTCTTGTAGAGTATGTCCTTGGCCACATTGTCCAAGTTGTATCTCTTTCTATCTTCATTAGTCCACTCAGTCCTTGGTTTTTCAACCATGACTGGTCTTGCTTCGGCTGCAGCTTCTTCTCCTTCAGATGTAGCTGCTCTTATTGCAGCCGTGTTCACTTTCAATATTTGCAATGGCCCATCCTCTATCACAAGCCACATTTCATCGTGTAGAGCAGATAGATGAGCCTGCATATGAATTTTCCAATCATCAAATTCTTCCACAGTGAACATATGAATGTGTGTCAAATTTACTTCCATGATAATAACTTTGCTTAAAATGAAAGATTTTGAAAATGCAAGTGTTTAAAACCTTTTTGAATTGATAGAGATCTAGTTTAGTAACCAGTGCGGAAGGCTCAATGAACCAACCGCTCTAATACCACTTGTAGGTCCCAAGGGGTGTGAGTATGGTTTAGAAGGGGGGCTTGAATAAACCTTACCAACTTTTCTATTTTAGTCCTTTTAAAATAATAACAGAGTTACTCAAGCAATTTTGTGTCCTTGAGGAATGACTAAATTGGTTATTCAAATTGAGTTAGCCACTCAGCGGACTCGATAGATTTGTTGATAGAATAACTCGGTTGTTTAACCTGAACTTTAACTCGGCTGTATTGGTTTTATCAGCGGAAGACTTAACACCCTTGATTTGTTTTTGTTTTAACACTTGATTCTTTAGCACTTTGTTATTAATCAGTTGGAGAGCAAATATGAGTTTTATCAGCAGATATGATGTAAGTATGCAGAAGTGTAAATGTGTTGAAAAATTAATGACACAAGTAATTTTTATAGAGGTTAGAAGATGGGGTAATTCTTCTAATCCTCTCTTCTCCAACTCCTGGAGGAATCCACTATGTAACAAATCAGTTTACAACGTGGTGAACATTCTAGAGACAACGACCTTGGTCACACGCGGGTGGCTTCTCTTGTGACTCGAAAGCTTCTTCTTCAGGCATTTGCCGCTGCTACTTGACTCACTTCTCAAGCTCTTGGATTTGATCAAGCCCTCCAATAACTTGATATTGGTTCGACCTTGAACCTTCCTACAATCCTCCTTGGAAAGTAGACCCCTTTTGATTCTTCAAAAGCTTCCTCTTCAACAGATTTGAAGTTGTCTTTCCTTCACAACTTGTGTTGGATCGATTTCCTTCGAGTTTCAGGCTTGAGGATTTTCTTGAATGTACTTGAGAATATTGCAGGTTAATTGCTGGAATGTTGCTTGCTTGTTCGTGGTTCAGATAACCTTTTCTCAGTAAATTCCTCAGCCTTTTATATTGCACTTTTGAAATTTTGCATGTTGAAGAGATAGGCTAATTTCAAAAGTCACTTAAGATCGTTGGCTTGTCTTGTCTGCAGTCCTTGATGTTGACATTTTCTCGTATTAAATGACTTGCAGCATTTTAGACTTTCTGACACACGGTACAGTATTTCCCATTGGTTTATTCCTTTTGCACAATTCTGGGACTAACACTTTACACCTGACAGCTTTGACATGTTACCATTCTAAGTAACATTCTTGACTTTTAATCAACGAATCTAAGTCAGTTGTCTTGACTAGACTGTTGTTTTTACCCCAGGTGACTTAAGTCAGCTTCCAGTCAATGGATGACTCAACTTTCACCTCAACCTTGTGACTTGGCTTCTTGAACTAACTTTACTGACTGGACTCAACTATCACCTCAACCTTGTGACTTGGCTTCTTGAACTAACTTTACTGATACTTCTTACAGCTGTTCCTCAGCTGATACACCTTCAGTCGAGTCATTGACTTCCTTCTTGGCCATACTCAGCTGACACGCAGCAGAGTCTTCAATCCAGTCCGCAGTTGACTTCTTGTATTTCATGGTGTAGCTGACTTGACTCAACTTTTCCAATCCTATCTATTACAATAGGAATTACAAAGGAAATCAGGTGTCAACTTCCTAGTTTAAGTTTTATATGGTATCATCAAAATCGACAAAATAAATTTCCTAACAAGTATTAACAGCATTTTCTCATAAAAATGTTGTCTGCTAACACAATTTATTTGTCTAAGACAACATATGTTTGCAACTATTGTGGTCAACAAAGTATTTTTGGGTCAAATACATCAGTTTACAAAACATATTGTCCGATTTAAGAAAAAAAAAAAACAAATAATTTTAACAATTTATTTGTCTAAGACAACATATATATGTTTCACTGAAACATGCAAAATATGCGAGGTACTGTCAGCTACTTTAATAATTTATTCCCTACTTAGTAGATATGACGAATATTGATGTTCGTTTTTTGTTGAAACTTCGTGAACCTACCCATTAAATTCTGAAAAGTCCAGTGACCCATCTTATGGCACAGAGGATCTCGATTGATGGTGATACAAGTGAAGCATTACCATTAAACTCATACTCATTTAATATGATTGTGGGCTTAACCTAGTTTTTTTGCCGGTTATAATTCTCGCACCAGCACAAAAAGCACTTTTCGAATTATGCCAAAAGACATTGGGAGTGTTTGCAATCACTAAAAATAGTGCTTCTTATTTTTGGTGTTTGCAATAACCAACTTCTGCTTCAACTTCATTTACTCGATCAAAATGTAAAAATAGGGAGATGAGTCTTTAGATTTTTTTCCGCTTATGGTTTGACTTTTACAAACAAATATTTATTTTACAACTTTATCCCCAAATACTTTCAACTTCATATTCTCTACTTTTGATTTCCAAACACTATACCAACTTGTGATTCTCAACTATTTTTACTTTTGCTACAATAAGTCTTAAAGTAAAAGTTTTTGCAAACACTCTCATTAGATGTAAATAGATCACATGAGACACGTTTGAATTGTGGTTGACAACCTCGTATTATAAGAGTTTCAAATTTATTGTTTCCTGCAAATCTAAGAGGAAGTTGTGGTTTAACAACTAATTTTGCAAGTTCTAATTGCATTTGGCAAAAAAATAATTGTGGCTCGTTCTTCTTCATTCTTTAATACAAGAAAAAAAATCCAAACTTTACTAGTTTTATTTCTTTGTGGAAGTTTACGGAATATGTATGATATCATCTAAATCAATTGGTTGACTATCCGGTGGTGCATTAGTATAATCTTCAATTAATTCATTTTCCTTTTTTATTGTTTGGGGAAAGAGAGGCCTAAATTGTACTAAGCTAGTAGTAGAATAAATAGGGGGATCACATATAGGAGAACTAGGAGTAGTACTATAAGTGTTTGGTGAGGGGGAAGGAATAGGGGAAGAGGAAGATGAAGAAGATGGTCTTGATAAAAATCACTTCATTTTCAATTTACAAAAACTACTATTTAGTTAAAATACCCACAAACAATATCATAAAAATCAAAACGCACAAAGATTTACAAAATATTATAAACACAAAATAGTATCTACATATATATACATAATAAGTGAGTCACTTAAAAATAGTAATCTGACTTTTTTTTGGCCTAAATAACTCTCCCGACGTATGGTAAAATATAATTACAACATCTAACATTAATTTCGGTAATTAGTGAATTAATTTTGAAAATTTTGTATGCATATATAATAACAATCATTATACAAAACTAGTTTTCCAAATCGTGTGTATACTGCATTAATTATTATATTTGTATAAGATATATTTAATCAAAATTTTATTTCGTAATGGGTTTTAAAAATTATGCATTCGGTATATTTATGTATCTTGGCTATTTGTAATATATGTATAGTTTTTATTTGGACTTAGCCCATTTCTTCATAATTGTATAAAATTATATTTAAGTTGATTAAATTAAAATAAAATACTTATTTTAATTGAAGAAAATATCTCAAAATCTGTATCCAAATATTATATGTATTACATATATCATATATAGCATTATATATATTTATGTAAGATGAAATTAAATTTATATTTAATATGTGATTATATTTATAATAGTGTTTTATATATAGAAATTTATTTATATTTATTAACGTACTTTTCATGTTACTATAAATTATTTTTTATAGTTATAAACGTATTTTGATATTCAATTTTCAAATTTGTACATTTGGACTATTAGATATGAATTTTTTTGTTTGATTCTTTTTATATATATTTGTGTATATATTTATTTTCCCCTAAAATTATGTTCCTCAATAAAAATATTATTTTTATTTAATTCTTTTAGTAAATCTCGCAATTGATTAGATTTCGAAACCCTAAAAAGTATTTAAATTTGAAACAATTTTATTATTGATTGTATTGAAAATACAATATATTAAATATTTAACATTGGGCAAATTATTTTTTTTTTTAATTTTTCTTTCTCAAAGATAAACATGCTCTATAAATATATACAATTCACATTCATATTTTTTGTATTATTTTATCGTATGATTATAGTCAAATTAATATATCTTCATATGTTTAACTATTTATTAAAATTCTAAATATTTAACAATCAATAAAAAGTATTTTTGTGAAAATAAAAGTCTGGAAATTACCAAATATGAAAATACGAATAGAACAAAACAATTTAAAAATCCAAATAATACAATATAAATCCCACATCATAATTTAAAAAAATTAAAAATTGACTTAACAATGTGATTAAATAAAATACACGACAAAATATGCAAAAAATAAATTTATTCCCCTCAAATAATGTTACCAAAACTATGTTTTGTAGTGACCTATTTCCTTAATTGCTCTACTTAGTTCTTCTATATATGTATGTATTTTTTTTTTATTTATTGTAATATGATCAGCAAAAATCTTTGCCCCAATGTACACATACAAATAACTTTCAAAAAATAAAATTGCATTCAAGTTTACTAGTAAGATCCTCGAAAAGTAATATGACAGCAATCTTTGCATTTATATGACTAAAACGTAATGGGCGATGGAGTTATGCCTTCTACGATTTTATGAAAAATCAGCTTTTGAAGATCGAACACAAATACATATTCTCGAATGTATTTTTCATGATGCTAAGGTATGATATTGTTTTGGAAATAATTAGTCCTATAACTATAGGACGATAGCAAAAAGGTCCTGTAAAAATCACGTATTGCAAAAAGGTCCTATAACTATATAAACATCTCAATTTTGGACCTGCAAAATGCACGTTTTGCAAAATAATTCTGAAACTATATGACAAGTTTAATTTGGTCTTAATTTCACTAGTAGTTGAGAACTACTTGTGCTGCTCACGTGATTAAAATCCGGTGAAATTAGTACCAAAATTGAGATTTTCATATAGTTATAGGACTATTTTGCAAACCGTATATTTTGTAGGACCAAAATCGGGAGTTTGCTATAGTTACAGGCCTTTTTTTAAAATATAATTTTTATAGGACCTTTTTGCTACCATCTTATAACTACAGGACCAATTTTGCAATGTTTTGCCTTTTTTCTTTTTGGACTTCATCAACAAAAAATATTAAGTAGTATTTCGCGCATATTGTTTGATACTTTTTTTAAAATTATTACAATGTCAGGAGATATAATTTATGGAAATATTAGGAAAATGCACATGTCACATTACAAAACAGAGGCACCACATATATGCAACATGTGCATTGCACGAGGGTCTCAGCTAGTTAAGTAAAAAATAACCAATATGTGAAGCCCCTGGATTTTCAATCGTGTACGATCGTGTAACCGACGTCTTTAGACGACTGTGTATTTTTTGCGACTACTTTAACGCGTCATTTTTGTCGGATCATTGTTAATAATATTTTCACACCTTATTACCATTTTATTTATTTGATCAACTACTTGTTTAATTATCTCTGCGGCAACGGCGCCAAAAACATGTTCGCCAAAAATTATTTTGGTTCATACAACTGCAAGTGTACTGTGTAGTTTATAGAATAATGGCAAGCAAGGTCGTATTCCTCAGGGATTGAATCTCGAAACACTTAGGCTATAATAACATCGTATTCCAATTTTATCGAATCGACCGAAAAATCAAGTATTTTATTTTAACTAAAATCGAAAAAAAAGAAAAATAAATAAAATAAATTTGTGAACACCACAAGTATTTTCAACATCATTAGGAGCAACCTTAGGCACATAATCTCAACATGCTTCTTCAATATTAAATGCGAATAATGTTTTAAAACCAATTATGCAATTATATGGGTTCAAATTCCTAATATCATTTACTCCTCTGGTCAGGTGGTGCGTAAACAGTTGATTAATAACAATTGTAGTCTGGTCAGAACATTACAATTCTTATTAACTCCAAAAAAATATGTGAATTGAATGACTCCCAACAAACCCGCCTGTCACACATGTTTCATGTCTGAATTCGATTTTTGTCTTACTAGAACTCTCTTGGTCGGATTATGGACTAGAAGTACGACATGCAAATTATTGATCAGATAAAAAGCAATTATAAATAAGTGCTCGAATTCATAAAATAGAACGCATGAAGCAATTAAGAAAACAATTAATCATATTTAATACAAATCCACAGTTTCGATTATGCCCCTAAGATCCAAAAAATATGCCAAACATTGATTACAAACTCATAGACAAATTGAATCAATATTATGACATCATATAAGCGCAGACAAGAGTTCTTAGACATAGAAAGAAAACTCCTTCTTGTCAGGATGGATTCTCCCTACAAGCCCTTAAAGCTCTTGTGCTCCCTAGATGCGAAAGCCTTGTGGTGTTCTTTGCGACCTAGCCTTTTGGTCTCAAAAGCTCCTCGATTCCTTCGTTCCTGTGTTATTTGATATGTTTTTGTTGTATCAAGTGATGTTTTTTTTCGTGCAAGACTTGGTCCCCTTTTATAGATGCTTGGAGAGATCACTTGTAGAGTTGGAATGGGAAGCAAACTCTAAAAAACGCACTTAAACAGACTCCCACACGGTCAAGCGGTGTGGGTCCACACGGGCGTGTGGCCTTAAGCTTAGCCCTTTGTCGCACGAGAAGGTGGTCGCACGGGTAGGTGGTGCGGCTGATGACCTTTTCCACACGGCCATGTGAGTTCACATGGTCCGGCCGTGTGGACCTGCTCCGTCCTCTGTTTTCTTCTTTTCTTCACACAACCGTGTGATTTTCACACCACCAGTCCACACGGCCGTGTGAGTCTACACGGTCTAGCCATGTGACTTGCTTTTGTTCCTTTTTTTCGTTGTTTTAATATTCTCTTTGCATTCGGAAATCTTATCCGGGCATTCCTACTGACATTTCTTCATTTTAAGCTCCGTTTCCTGCAAGAATTACAAGAATACGCAGTATCATGCCGTTTAAAGGAAACCAAGTAAAGACATAGTAAATATGTGTTCAACTGCATCAATTATATATCAATTTAAGCCCCAAAATGCACATATATTTTACACACATCAGCGTCATTTTTGGCGGATCATTGTTAATAATATTTTCACACCTTATTACCATTATATTTATTTGATCAACTACTTGTTTAATTATTGGTCATTTTATTTTAGTTTTAAATTCTATGTTTATTGTTCACTTAATTGATCATTTTGCTACTACTTGAGTATTATTAGACACCTAATTAGAATTTTAGGAGAACTTTTTCACTAAGTGATTTATATCCAATAGAAATAAGAATTTGATTTGGAATAAGTGATTATGAAACTCATAAGTGATTGTGGGAATCACTATTAATTTTAGGTAATTGATATTATACACCAATTATCATCATTTTTGGGACAAAAAACAAATATATGGAAACCATATAATGGCTTGTAGTGGACGGTCATAAGCAAGATTTGGGTATAGAAATTCATCTCCAATCTTATACACATACACAATATTACACAAAATGAATAACAAATATACTACACAAATTTTTTATTCATTTCTTTCTCCACACTTTTCCACATATCCCCACTCACCCCAAACATTCCCCTCAATCCTCTCAACACCCATCCTCCCATTCAACCCCATACCTTGACAAAACTAATGTTCCCCATACAATCAACACAAAACAAGACAACACAAAAATCACCTCCCTCATCCTCACAATTTTCGGCCGTTAGTTCCTAAGGGACAAGAAAATTTTCATTCTTCATACATCATACCTCTCTCAAGAATCTCCCAATTTTCCAACACTTAGCCAAACAAATACAAGAACCGCCTCCTCTTACCCAATTTTCGAACCACATTACAAGAAAGGCAAGAATTTCTTCTTCTTCTTTAATCCACTTCTTTAAATCTCCAAGCCTATCTCCTTCCTTTACTAATTTGATGAATTTTTTTATTTTGAGGTACACTTAGAGCCTCTCAACTTGAAGGTCATAAAGGAGATAAGAAGTAGCAAATAGCTTGAAAATGACTTTCAAGCCATTTGTAGAGACAAGACATCAAGGTAAAATTGAGGTTATTAGCACCTTCTTCCTTTTTCCTCTTTTGATTTCAAATTTTAACACCAAAAAGGGTTTTAATGTGAAGTTAGGGGCAGACCTTGGGAGCTTCGAGATAAGGTATTGAAGTTGCTAGAAAATTCACCATTTTAGGCTCAAATCACAAAACTACACAAGGTAAGTATAGATTTCTTGATCCTTATTCTAATTTCTTCCTTCTAACCTCAAATACTTCATATTCTAACTCCAAATTCTCGAAAATTTGATACTTAGGGGTTGCCTTAAGGTGAAGGTCAAGAATTTTAAGAGATAGGGAGAAAGTACCATTTCTAGACTCATCAACCAAAACTACTAAAGATGGGTGGAAAATTCTTTATAAAACTCAAGTGATTTTTTTGGAAAAGTTTCGTGTAGTACTTGAAAATAGTATAATATATGGAAATATGTATTTCATGTTGATTTCAAGTTTATATGTCCAACAATATGTATTATACTTGTACTGTTTTTACTGAAATTGCATATTATACTTGAATGCCTTGTTGACACATTCTAACTACGTATATCTACTTGTTTGAGTCAACTTGGTGGGTCGAGCTCACAATCGGAGTGGACCAATCGAGTAATGGAACCGGACAGCTCAACTGTGAGGCCCCGAATTTTAACAACGTGAGATACGGTGTTATGTACTGATTATTTATTCGGCTATGTATCACAAACCTATTATTAATGAAACGCGACTACTTTTATTTATTTCTTCCAACGTCAATTACGCATTTCGCATTTTTGAGATTAGCAATTTTATATTCTCCTCTAGTATTGTTACTTGATCGGTTAACTACGACTTTAGAAATATGAGACCCTCAAAAATTTAGGAATACATTTCAACCATTATCCAAATATTTCATCTTATTCTATAATTCATCCCAACCAACTTTCAATTTATTTTTCGATTACATATTTCTTATTTCACATCTTTATTTTAAATTTCTAATTATTTAATTATGGATATTTATACATTTTACTTTTCCCTCAATTTTATAAAGAAAAGAAACCAAATATTTTTTTGTTCTTTTTCCCCTAATTTTCGAAATTACCACTTTAAATGGGAAAAATAACTCAATTTTTCTTCTACCACTATTTTATCATTTTGTATCTCTCAACTAAATTATTATGAGACTAAAAATAAATAAAATTTTGATAATTTTATTTCTATTTTATTTTATGTCTTGCAAGCCTACAACTAAAAATCTTCCTACAAATCCCACTAACCCTTTAGTCAAACAAATGAATTTTAAATTTTTCCCTAAAACCTAGCTTTTGGCTTCATGTCCCTAATAAAGGAAGCTAGTTATGTTTTTTACCCTAAACCCCTAATTATTCCCCATTAACTATCATTTAACTCAAACAAAACAAAAATCCTCCCACATTTTCTCTAAGCATGTGTTCATCTTCTTCTTCAAACCTTCAAACACTTAACCAAAAATTTCAAGAACTCCCTCTTCTACTTACACAAAAATATTCGAACCCCCTACAACAAGGTAAGAAATTGTGTTCAAAAAATCATCTTGTTATCCTGTAGCTCATCATCTTCACTTCTTAATCTAAGTTTGATTTTTGGATTGAGGTATACTTAGAAGACTTGGGGGACACTAAGAGCCTTACCATCATCTTGAACAGGACTTCAAGACTTTGAAGATTTTGAAGAGAAATTGGACTATAAGGTAGGAAATGAGATTTTTAGTACGTTTTCTTCTTCTCTTCTATTTTTCAAAATTTTGATACTCCATTTTCATTTTTGAACTTTTAGGGGCTGACCTTAAGAGTTGTTTTAAGAGTGAGCAAAGAGACCCATTTTGAGACCTCTACTAGTCTCATTTCATCTACTACACAAGGTAAGTGTAGTTTCACCAATTTTCTTCACCTCCTTCTTCTTTTCCTTAATTTTAACCTCATTTTCTAACTCCTACATTTTTTTTTGGTATTCCTTGAACTAGGGGCTGACTTAAGTCACTTCACCTTCAAGAGTGATTTATATCATCTTTCACCATCAAGTTCATTTTTAAGGTGGGTGGAAAAATCTTTCCAACTTCTAGGTGTTTTTACTTAAAATACATGTAGTATTTTGATGTTGAGCACTTGAGATATATATGTTTTGTATTGCATGTTAATTTCTTGTATCAAGTTGAAAATTTCTCAAGTATGGCTCAAAAATGCTATTTGTTGAAAAATAGGTGCATACATGTACACTTTATTGTGATATTTGGTGAATGCTTGTGTGAATGGACTTGTATATGTATGACTCTTGAATTCCATATTTTGTATGACTTGTAACCTGGACAAGTCGAGCATAATTGATTAAATTTCAATTTTTGGACTTAAAATGCAAAAATGGAAAGGTTGTGGACTTAATTGCAACAAAATAAAACTTAAGGGACCCCTCTGTAATTTTCGAGTTTTGGGACTGTACTCAGGTTCAAAAATTATGTTTGGACATTTTAATAAAGTTTTAAGAGTTTTTAGATAAATAAAATCAACCCTTAAAAGCCCAAGGACTAGATTGTAAAATTTTAGAAGTTTAAGGGCTATATTGCAATTTTCGAAACTGTACCAGACCCTATTTTAAAATTTTGAAATTTTAACTCTTAAGGGACTGAAAATATCATATTTTAAGTGTATTCCAAAAATCCAAGTGTTTAGAGCTTGGAAAGTAATTTTATAAAAATTGAGGGACCAAATCGTAAAAGATTAAAATTGAGGACCAAAATGAAATTTCCAGGACTTATGCAGTCCATGCACCTAGAAATACTAATTTAACTATAACATAATTATATTTTGGACCCAAGGTTCAAATTTCATAACAATTGGACCCCTAAAAGCCTTAAAGGCGATTATTTCAAAATGAGACAAAAATGAGATTTTCAAAAGTTAAGGGACCTATACTTATTTCTTTTAAAAACTGCTTTTGTCCCAATACCCCACTGACCTTAGTGACATTTTCCAACTGGAATCACATTAAAAGCCCTTCCGGTTTGTGAGTTCCGGTTATTTTAAACTTAGGGCCCGAAATGACAATTGTAACAAATTTGGGGCCAATGTGAGAATTTCATAAAACCTCGACCTCAAAACTTTAAAAACCTGAATCTCTGAACAATTTAGAGAATTTAGGAACTGACTTCATAATATTTCAAGGTCGGGATATTTACTTATTCAATTTTTAACCCCAAAAGTATTGGTTTTTACAAAACGGGGCTAATTGTAAATTTTCTTTTTAACAAGGGCCTAACTCAAATTTTTTTTTTTAAAGAAACAGCCCTGGACCCTCTGACTTTTAATAATAAATTAAAATATTTTATTTTCGTAAAACCTCTTGACTTGTCGGATCGTCTTGACCGATTAATACCCAATCGCGGGGGCAACTTCCTCGTCTTGCGATTTCGACTCTATAACGGGACTTATGTTCCACCTAATCTTTCAACATATCGAAGATTGCTTATCCTCCCGATAATCATCTTCATTCAAATAACTCCACCAACGCCATAATTGCCACTCGCGATTTTTGAAAATTTTCCTGAACTGCTTCCCTAAATCAATAATACTTGACTGCCTGGTTGACTACCTGAACTTGTATTTACTTTCCTGTCTGAGTCAACTTGGTGTGTCGAGCTCACAGTCGGAATGGATACGTCGGGGATGGAACCGGGCAGCTCGGCCGCTATTCGACTCTTACGGCCCCATCGCCCTAATCCCCAATCGAGTGTGACGGAGTTTGTCAAGGGAAGCGGGTCGTAGTACTTGAGGTATAATCATGATTATGACAAACCGAGCCTAGCTAGCTCCTTTGTGGATTTTGTCTTTGCCTATGGAGCGATAAGGTGACAGGTCTTGGACCATCTTGCTCGGGGAGTTACAAGGAAGAACGAAAGAATCATTGTCCCGATCCACACGATTCTCGAGTTAATCGGAGTTTGTTTGGTTGGCGCTACAAAACCGTACGCAACCGCTACTTGTATTGCATTGGTTGGCGCTACAAAACCATACGCAACCGCTACTTGTATTGCATTGGTTGGCGCTACAAAACCGTACGCAACCGCTACTTGTCTTGCATAGAATTGGCGCTACAAGAATCCCATAGTGCCTGTGTGACCACGAACTGTCTTTTTAAACTATATAAGTATATCACTTAAGATATATTTATCACGACGCTTGTGGACTATGTGTGAAATCATGCATCATACCTCACGCGTTTTCATACAATTGTTTTCTCGCATGAACTATATATTTTGCCATACTCGCACACGAACACCCCATCCACTGAGATTTTGTCTCATTCCCTCCTGTTTTCTAACCTTTAGATGAGGAGTACGTTGAAGATGTCGAACCTACCACAGACTGAATCCCCGTGCTCCACCTGTTGTACTTGTTTTCTATTATTGTTGATGTTGCTGGACTTATTTCTTTTACTTTTGTTGTTGTTGGACTCCTTTATTCCGTTTTCACTTCGGAATGTACTTTCGGGCGTAGGATCCTTTGACATTTAAGCTTGGGAGTTGTGTACTTTATTTTAGTTTGGACTGTAAGTTAATTCGGATGTTCTGATGGGTTGTATTTGGATACTGTTGAACCTTAAGATGTGATTCGTACTTGTGCTTATTTTATTCCGCTGCTTTAGACTATGTTTCACTTGGGATTGTTGTATCATTTGTCTAGACTGTTTGGATCATTTCTGTTTAAGTGGTTGATCATCGTCGCGTCGCGTTTGGGGCGTGACATCAACTGCTATTTTATTTATCGACCCCATTGTCCTAATCCCACCCTTGAAGGACGGAGTGTCCAACGGGAGAAATGGGTCGTAGACTTGATGTATAATCAGGATTATGACAATCCAGGCCTAATTATCTCCATTGTGGATTTATCGTGCCTAGGAGCGATAAGGTGATTGGGCCTTGTGCCAACTTGCTCGGAGAGTTACAAGGAAGAACGAAATAATCGTTGTCTGATCCACACGATTCTGGAGTTACTCGTACCGTATTGCTTATTTAGGTTGATGTTACACTTCCGTACGCAACCACTACTTGACTCGCTTGAATACCATTCATGGTGTGTGAGTGTTCACGAACTATTTTCAACAAATTATAAAAAACTGTATTATTTTGAATATCACGCTGCTTGTGGATCGTGTGTGATGCACACATCATAAACCATGCATTCTTCATATAACTATTTTCTTGCATCTATATAAGCCATACTTACACACGAACACCCATCCACTGGGAATTTTTGTCTCACCCCCACCTTTTCAAATGACCAGATGGTGACGGTCTATACTTTGATAGTCTGGACGAGGAAGATCAGACCACAAAGTGATTCATATATGTGCTCCATCCGGACTTTGAGGATTTTCTTTGCTTCTAGCTTTTGTTGGACTCTTTATTTTAAGTTTGTAAACTAAGGGCGTAGGACCCTTGAACAATGCTAAGTTTGTATTTGGGTTGTACTTTTGGAACTACTTTTTCATGTTGTTTGACTGTAACTTAATTTTCGTTGCAATGTTAACTCTATTTGGATTGCTTTTGATGAATGACTTGACTTATTTTGCTTATCTACTGTTTAAGTTATTAATCATGTCATGGTCCCGTTTGGGGCGTGACACCATATAATGTCGATTTTTCAAAAATAATTGTCGTTGGTTGAGAGCTTCTTGCAACTTCATTTTCGAAACAATAATAATATTGTTGGCCTATCCAAATGCATAAATGTTGAAGAAAAATCTTTCATAGGGTCTCCATTTTATAGAATGTGATACATAAATACTTTTGTTATGTTCATTTAGTGTCTTCAAGTGATAAGCATTATAGCGCACATCCTTAAAACTAGGTAGATTGTTTTTTGTTCTACCGGGTAATAATGCATTTTCAATAAGCAAGATTGTACCATGAGGCAACATCACTGTTTCCTTCCCAGAGAAATAATATCTCAACGGGACTAGATATAGTTGTAACTTGTGCCTGGCACAATTTTACATTCGAAAAATATACTTTATTTGTTAATATTGAGTGCGTTGTTGCACTATCAAATATACAATTGTCATTTTCTCAGTGTTTTCCATGTACACCCTGATATAACACTAAATAATTAATAGTATACAATTATATTCATGATTTTATTTATCAAAAACTCTATATTTTAATGTAAAACAGGTAAGTAATAACATCAAAACACAACAAAATTAAAAATTAAAAAAAAACTATTATTCAAAAACATAAGATGTAAACATACACAATCGTCTTAATAACTATTACATGTTTATATATATACTAAAATTAACAATTGACAAATGATGAAAATAAATGTGAAGAGTATTATCCAATAAAACAAGAATGGTATACATTATGACTATCAAGATAAGAAATGCTACAGTTGAATTCAAACATTTTGAATGAAGAAATGAAATTAGATGACAGTATTGAGAATTTGTAAGAAGATATAAGAATGTGAATGAACTGTTTAATGACACGTGGGTATGTTTATAGATTGAAAATTAATATTTTTAGTCATTTTCTTACCGTTAATATAGCTGTTGGAGGATGAAAAAAATTAATGTGAAAATTGTTAATGATTTAGTAGAATTGTACTAATATTTTTTTGATTGAAATCATAAATACAAATATTATGATAATAAATTTATTATTTCATATTAAAAGTTCAACCTGTTTCATCCAGGAAGTACATATAATTACAATCGGGATATTCTTACACTTACAACAAAGACACATTTGCATGAAATATTTAAATACTAATTAGACCATAGATATTATACTTTAAACATTCCCATCACAATAAAATGATCAATCCTACCCTGTGGATGCTCACAAAAATCGACAAAATCTGTGTGTCACATTCACATTAATGTCTGCAATATTGTCGTCTTCACATGCTTGGAAGTGGTCTCATCAATTTTATCTTTCTTGTGAAGAGATTCTAGATAAAGCTCCACCAAATGTTTGGTTGTACAACATGTACGTGACCAGTGACCTTTTATAGGACATCGATAACATATTTCCTCATCAGTCTCTGGAGTTATCACTTTCTCTTTTTCTTTCTTACCATCTCTAGTCCACTTCTGGTGGTTATTTGTATTATCATAATTTGAATTATTCTGACCACCATGATTATATGAAATACTTTTTCCACGACTACGACCACAACCTCTCCCACTACCTCTGAAATGGTTAAAATTATGAGCTCTAGCTAGTGGCATTCACTTCAAGGAATAGAGTAGAGCCACCAGATCGGGATTCATGATTTTTCTTATCAATAATTCATTATTTTGGTTAACTGCAAGAAAACACGAAATCAAGTCAGAAATTTTTTTTAGGTTTTTTTAATATTGCTGCTACAGAAGCAAACTCGAGGCATGAAAGGTAGAGAACAATTTTTCAATAATATCTTCATCAATGATGTTTTGAACACATAATTTCAACTTAAAAGTGAAACATCATGGAGAAATCACTTATAGATTTCAAATCTTGAAATCTCAATTTGATCCAGTTATATCGAGCTTTTGGAAGTATAACCATCTTGGTGGTCATATATTTCTTTCAAACTTTTCCAAACGACGGATCGATTTTCACCGTAGGATATTCAATTTTTGATTCTCATCAAGATAAAAAAGATCATAATAAACTATTTTCTTCTTTGATAGTATCACCTAGACCATTAACATCTAAATGAATTTTAATATCTAAAACCTATGACATATATACTATAACATAAATGACATTAGATAACACAAAAATATTATAGCATTTTTTACATAAGACACATTATGTAACACGTGTTTCTAACAGTTTTACATTACAATATTTATGCAACTCTTTTGCAACACTTTATCAATATGTAATGCTTATATGTAACTGTTTTGAAATAAGTAACACTTTTTAATTATCATTTTTTTGTTATTTCTTATGTAACAGAAATAGGTATCACTTTAATTCAAAAATACTCTGGGTAACACTATATTTTATTAATTATAACACTTTTATGGCTTAATTGTTTTTAAATAAATGGAAATATACAAAATGAAGGAAAAGATTATGATCACAAGCCGATCAGGTAGCAAAGGAAAAATAATGTTAAACTTCAGAAAAAAGAAAAAAGAAAAAAAACTTAAAAATGCAATTTAAATGAAGGATGTCTATTTCTAGAAGATTTTTGAATGGCATAGTTAGTTGTTGTTTTAGCACGTTCTCGAGTATCTTCTAATGTAGCATGTGGAATGTTGGCCCAGGATCCACGAGCCACAATTGCCATAGACTTCATAGCTTCTAAAGAATCACATGAGGTAACACTTTTTTGGCTATATTTTTGGTAACACAAAATTATATTACTTTTATTAAACAAGCCAGCGTTTATTTATTAATTGATATCACAAAATATGTAAAGATAAAAGCAGCACTAAACGTACAAATTGTAGACGTCATGTACTCTATTTGTTTTTATTAAATTTTTGTTTTCTTTTTATAAAGTCTTTTTATTTTTCTTTTATTTTTTTTATTTTTTTATGGAGGTAATTAATTCCATCGTAATACCGACAAAAAATCCGTAAGTAAATATTTCATTATTATTATTTTTAATTTTTACCGACAGAAATCAATTCAATCGGTAACCTTTTTTTAGTTTTATATTTAATTTTTTAGAAAATATTTATCCACAAAAATTGATGCTCTCGGTAATTACTTACGAATATTTTCTATCAGTAAATTACTTTTCATTATTTATTTATTATTTTTGTTTTTTACTAATAGGATTTTTTAATCTATTGGTAACTTAATTGCATATTACTAGATTTTTTTTTATTGTTGAAAAATTAATCAGTCAATAATTTTATCTTTTATATTTATTATGTTCTTTAATATATAGCATAATATAATTTTTAATATATACACTATGCAATATTAATTTTAATATATATATAGTGTACAATATGACTTTTAATTATATTACATAATATTTTATTTAATACATAAAGTATATAATATATACATATAATACAATTTTAATATAATTTAAATATAAGTATGTGTGTGTATATAAAACAATGCAAAAATTGTAATAAGAATCAATTTAGTTTAGTGGCTAATTGCCGCCTCCACACATAATAAGTCTTGGGTTCGAAGCTCTACGGGGGCAAAAAGAACAAGCGCTGTAAAAAGTGCTACATAAGTTTCGTATGTAACACTCTAGAAGTATTTTTTTCAAAGTGTTAAAACTGCTACAAAAAGGTTTTACATAAGATTCATATGTAACACTTTAGAAGTGTTTCTTTAAAGTGATACAAATAGAGAACTAAATGTAAAACTTAGAAAAAGTCACTTAAAACTAATAAAAGTGATACCTTGCACTATAGGTAGCACATGTAAGTGCATCACCGTAAAAAGTGCTACATATTTGTCTATAGTAACATTTTATTTCTATTTGGTAATATCTTTTGGGTGATACCTCATGCCACTTATGTTGTAGTGATAGTGATAATTTTTCTAGTAATATCATGAGCAATAAAGTCAAGTTTTGCAAGATTAGCCATAATGATATTTCAAATCAAGAAACGAACAAAACTTACCACACTTACCAAAAGTGTTGAAAATTAGCTAGAGATTTGTGTTCATAAAGTATTGTAGATAATTTCTACTTCAAATGATATGAAATAATAATACAAATATACATTGAGAAAGATGCAAATTAGAACAATATGTAAAACACAACAATGGGTAATGAAAATCTCCGTGTATTCTTCATTCCATTTTCCCACATAATATACACAAATTATTTGTCTATTACATGTTCAACCGCTTGATACTTGTAAAAATATACATGCATTTAGGGGATTAAAATGGTATATAATTGATACATTTGCATGCACTAGTAAGGTGAACGTGCATTGCATGTGATCCAAATAATTTTAAGTAATTTTTAATTAAAAATATAAACTTAATTATTGCAATTAATATTGAAGAAATTATTTTAAATTTATTATGAATGTTGTTCATGTATTTTTGATCTTAACATAAAACCTACAAGATTAGAATTGAACTTATATATTGCATGAACTATATCTTAAAAGGTATTATAATTAAAATAAATACAATGGACATTAAAATAACTTAAAATGACTACAACTAAAAAACGTTATTCTATGAAATCATTTTGTATCAATTATGAGTTTAGTGAAATATAATATAACTTAATAATTTTACTTAAATAATAGTTGGTCTTGTAAGTAAATATATCGGGTTGCATACTTAAACTAATATGAATTAAAATATGTTTAAAACTCTATCATTTGAAAATATTTTATTTTAGTTAAATAAATTTGAATGTGAAAGGTTATAGGCATATCTATCTTCATAGGAGTTTTATATATTAATATTAATGACCAATACTTTGGTTATTATATTATACTATTATTAAAACTAATCAGTTTTGAGTTAGTTAAGAGCACTTAAAATTAACTATTTTACTTATATTTTTTTATTTTTGTTTTAAAATCATCTTGTTTCCTCTCTCAATTTAGTATAGATTTATATGAATAATGAAAATAAATATGAAAAATAAAACTATAGGTTCACAATGCATAATACTTACTTTTAAACGACTAAATTCATCTAAGGCAGAGTTCTCTATATATGTTGATAACATATAATTAGATTGCTTATCACCAAACATACATTTTAATTTAGAATCAAAGCTTCTATAATTACATTTTTAGTACTATCTATTTTTCTGTAAATTCACTCATTTTTCGCCTGAAGTCTACTAATAATTTTTTTTATTCAAAAAATATATTACATTAATACGGTTATTCATGTTGCTTAAATTTTAAAGATTATAACATTATGAATTTCTTATATAAATTCAGTCGAGTTTTGTAATCTTCAACTTAGCTGACCCCAACTCAACTTATACAGCCCTATCTATTACAAGTTGAATTACATAGAAAATGGGGTGCCAAATTTCTAATCTAAGTTTTACACAGTATCATCAAAATCTACACATAAATTTTCCGAACAAAGACTGTCAATTCTTTAAAATAATTTTGGATATAGAATGTCACTCGAATTTATATTCAAGTGATATTATAAATAATAATTAACTAACGTTAAATTATACCATTCCATTTTAACTTTTTAGCACTTAAGTGGAAAATCAAAATAAATTCAAATATATAAGGAAAAAAGTTTAATCAATTATATGTTTGAAATATATACAACAACACTAAAAGTAGTCATATTTAATATTAATGAATTATAATTATGAAGAGAAGATATACATTATTATTTATTTCCAACAAATACATATGAATATAAAAATTTGACAATTATAAGTTTATGAACCATGTATGATTTAAACATCCAAATATTTCCTCACGTGATAACGTAATTAACTCTCAGTCTTATTTAAAAGTGAGATTTTTTTCTAATTAGTACAAAATATGCTAGGAAAATACTCTAATAGATAAATTAATCGTCTCTATTCTTCTTCTTAAACTTTCACATTAAAAAATATATTTTTTATATTATTTGCATTATATAAAAAAATATAGTTGTCATATATTTTATTTTAAATTTTATTTTTTCATATGATATAAGCATTTATATACTTTTTAATTTGTTTGTTATTAATAAGAATTTATATTATCATATTTATTTATTTGATTAGTAGAGCATATTAGAAAAATAATAAAAATGATTCCTGGATCTAATTTAAAATGTAAAAGGTTAAAGGATTAATGAAAATTTATAATATCAAAACGTCTTCTGTTCTGATTTTTAGTTCGCTTGTCTTAAAACCAAGTACTATTTTCTACAATCAAAGCAATTGGAGTTAACTTCTTTTTGTTTATATTTTTTTCTAATGTAAATTCATTTTATTATTTTCTCTAAAAATACAATGGAGATACATCATTTGTTCATAAACTATTATATATTAATATACAATTGTATATTTTATTCATCTTTGAATGGTTATAATTTTATCATATAAATTTCATATATATGCTTATGAGTTATGTTTGGAAAGCTATTTAAATGTATTTTAATATGGATTTAATTTTATTTAAATATTCTTATTACACAAAAAGTTATGACATAAAAAATAGACTTCTAGTATTTGAAAAAGAATTTGGCATATGAATGGACACTTGAAATTATATTTAAATTATGTATAAGAGACAATTTCAATTATACCCTCTTCTCATACTATTAAACACATATACTCATTAGGGTTATAATAGGTACATCAAAAGTTTCAAGAAATCTTTTAAGTGATTCACACTTTTATAAGTAGTATAGATATTCAATGTGTTTTTACTTGATTTCCTTAGAAGGGCATGATACTGCGTATTCTTATAACTTTTTACAAGAAACGAAGTTGAGGAAATTTCAGTTGAAAGGCCCATATAGGATTGACGAGTGCAAAGAGAAGATCAAAAAGACGAAGAAATTGGACAAAAACACATCACATAGCCGGACCGTGTGACTTGCCCATGCCATGAAGATATGTCCGTGTGAAATTGGGAAGAAATAGGGGACGAAAATAAACCGCACAGCTGGACCGTGTGAGAGCCACACGGCCATGTGAAGTGGTCGTGTAAGGGCCACACAGCCGTGTGAAGCTATACGGTCGAGCCGTGTGAAGCGCTGTTTCGGATTTTTGTGTCCTTTTTCCACTCAAACTCTACAAGTAATCTCTCCATGCATATATAAAAGGGACCCAAGGCTTGCACGAAAATTGATCCATCAATACACCATACAACACACCAAAATTCACAGGAACAAAAGATCCAAGCTGACATAAATTTGAACTAATAGACAATCTTGCCTTTTTTCGAGAACAAAGAGTGTAGTATCGACTTTACCTCTTGTAAAATTATTTTGCAAAAGAAATAAACTAAATCTATTATACCAAGTTCGGGGTGCTTGTTTTAAACCATATAAGGCCTTTTTAAGTTTATAAACATCATTTGGCCAAGAAAATGTTTTTAAATCTCGGAGGTTGTTTGACATAGATTTCTTCTTGAATAAAACCATTTAGAAAAGCGGGTTTAACATCCATTTGGTAAAGTTTGAAATTTTTGAAACAATAATATACAAGTAAAATACGTATAGCTTTTAAACGTGCTACGGGTGCAAATTGTTCATCATAATCAATACTTTTTTCTTGACAATAACCTTGAGCTACTAACTTTGCTTTATTTTGAATGATATTACCTTGATCATCGAGTTTATTTCGGAATACCCATTTTGTGCCAATGATGGTTTGTGATGGAGGACAAGGCACAAGCTCCCAAACATCATTCCTCTCAAATTGATTTAATTATTCTTGCATCTCAAGAAACCAATCTTCATCTTAATGGCTTCCTTACCATTATTTGGCTCTTTTTGAGATATAAGAGCTTTTTTGGCTAATTTTCTTCTTGTCATAACATTGTCAAGAGTATCCCCAATTATCAGATCTTTTGGATGATCTCCTTTAAATTTTAACGCCACGGGTAGAGCCGAATTACCACCCTTATCCTCTTGTTGAACATTTGAAATTGAAGGTTGATCATTTGAGGTGGAAGGTTGATCATTTTGAGCATCATTTGGAATAATTGGCCCAACTACATCTTTTTCATCACTATCATCATTTGAGATTCTTTCAACTTCGGAGGCTTCATTGAATTTGACATGAATAGATTCTACGACTACCATGCTAGTTTTATTATAAACCTGATATGCCTTGCTCTTAGTCGAGTACCCCGTAAATATCCCTTCTTCGGCCTTAGGATCAAGTATGTCCAACTTATCCTTGGTGTTCAAAACAAAACATTTGCAACCAAATATTTTGAAATAACTAATATTTGGAGTTCTTCCTTTCCAAAGCTCATATGGAGTTTTATTTAACTTAGGACGAAGATATACCCAGTTTATGACGTAACAAGGTTGACAGCTTTGGCCCAAAAATATTTTGGAAGTGAGAATTCATTGAGCATAGACCGAACATTTCTTGTAAAGTCCAATTTTTCCTTTCGGCTACGCCATTTTGTTGTGGAGTTCTCGAAGCCAAATAATTATGATGATATCCCTTGGTTTCACACAAGATTTTAAAATTACCATCAAATTCACCTCCTCTGTCACTTCTTATAGACTTAATAGTATCTTCCTTTTCATTTTCTATAAGTACACAACTTAGCAAACTCATTAGCGACATCACTTTTATTAGAAAAAAAAATAGTCCAAGTATATCTAGAAAAATCATCGACTATAAAGAAAATATAATGTTTTCCACTTAGACACTCCGTGCCAATATCCCCATACAAATCAAGATGAAGAAGTTGTAGAGGCTTGGTTGTGGAAATTTTATTTTTGGACTTAAAACTACTCTTAACTAATTTGTTCTTTTGAGAAGTGTCATATAAGCTAAGGTTTTCAAAATTTAATTTTGGTAATCATTTGACATGTTGATTTTTGTAAATAGTTTGTAAATTTTTGTACCCAACATGTCCAAGTCGCCTATGTCATAAACTAGTTAAATCATTGTTTGCGACAAACAAGAAACATTTTGACTAACCAAATCACTTGTACAAATTTTGTAAAGATTGCCTCTTCTACTAGCTTCACAAATAGTTTTACCATTTTTGATAATGAGGCATATTTCTTTGTCAAAAAGAACATCATAATCTAAATCACATAATTGGCTAACACTTAACAAATTGAACTTAAGCCCATCTACTAATAAAACATCATGAAGAGAGAAAGAATAATTACCAATATCTCTATTGCCAATAATTTTTTCCTTGCCATTTCCGAACATAACCATTCTTTCCTCTTTGAGCTTGATGTTGGTAAAAAGTTGTTCTCTACCGGTCATATGGCGCGAACATCCACTGTCCATGAGCCATTTGGAATTTTCTTCCATTGTAATTGCCTCTAGTACCTACATTAAAATTATTTTTAGGTACCCTATAGTGTTGGGGTCCATGGGGGTTAGCATTGAGACCTTTGGGTAATTTATCCTTTTCTAATTTTAGCTCTTTGAAATCCTTTTTAAACTCTTGTATTTACAAATCATATCTCTAAATTTATTTTTCTATTCATCATAATAAAATTGTAATTCATCAATTAAAGATGAAGAAGAAAAGTTAGACGTACCTCGTTAATTTCATCGTTAATAGCCACAAGTCCGTGCTCGGCTTCTTCCTCATCCTTGGATGTTGCAAGGAGTTCATCCCACGCTTTGACATCCGCATTTAATACCTTTTTTTTGGAAGAATTTCTTTTTCTTTTGCTCCTCCTTCACCATTTTTGGGCAATCGGTGATAACGTGCCTTGGTTTTCTGCATTTAAAGCAAGCATTAATTCTTGTCTTTCTTGTCTTATTTTTGTTTACGAATTTTGCAAGTTTTCATAATAAGGTAGCCATTTCCTCGTCATCTTCATCACTATCATAATATGTATTATTTGAAGAAGATGTTAAGCCTTTAGGAATAGATTGCATACCCGGTTGAGAGGTGGATAGTTTGAAATTCTTCCTTTCTTTGAGATATACTTCGTAAATGAGAAGATTTCCAATAAGCTCATCAAACTTGAGAGCTTCAAGATTTTGAGCTTCCGTAATCGTCGTCTCCTTTTTGGACCAAGAACCGGGAAAAACATTTAAGACTTTTGTTATCTTGTCTTCTTCAGTGATGACTTTCCCAAGCGCCATTAGAGGATTGACGATGTTGTCAAGCCTTTCCACCATTTTTGAGATGCTTTCTCCTTTGAACATAATGAAGTTTTCGAAGTCTTTAACAAGCATGGTTTTTCTAGCTTGTTTAATTTTCTTAGTACCTTCATAAACGATTTCTAATTTTTTTTCAAACTTCATGAGCCGGTAGCCATAAGAGAACAATGTAAAATATTTAAGGCCTTACCGTTGAGAGAGAAGGACTTCTTGTCATTTTCATCTAATTCCTTGAAGCTTTTGAGAAACGAGGTTCCATCCTCCAATTTTCTTTGTTGGTTGGGCAACTCCTTCGATGACCGCATTCCAAATATTAAATCCACAACCTTGTAGGAAGCATTCCATTCGATCCTTCCAAAAGGCGTAGTTGTTGGCATCGAAGAGTGGTGGCTTGTTGGTGGAGGCGCCGATTGTGAGGTAGATTTCGCTCGTAGCCATGGATCTCCTCTTTACTCGCAAAGATTAAACAAGCTTGCCAAAGATTTTGGCTCTGATACTACTTGTTAGTCCAAGTGGCTATGATAATCTAGAGGGGGAGGGTGAATAGATTTTTCCAATTTTCTGATTTACGCCCTCTTTTTGGAATATGAAGATGGTGAAGAAGTAGAAGTGCAAAAATTAAATCAACACACAATGATTTAAAGAGCTTCAACCCACCTAGAGCCTACGTGCTCTACCACCCGGTATGTCCGAATGGATTTTGAAAAGGAAAATATTTTATTGATACCAAACAATTACAACTTTACCTTGAAGAGTATCACACTCTTCTTACAACACCAACTTATAAGAGCACCAAACTCTTATCACTTTTATGAAGAGCACCAAACTCTTCAACACCTAATAATCAACCAAGTGTGTTCTTACCATAAGAACAATAGCAATGATTTCTTGTTTTGGATGATTTGAGAATTACAATAAAAATTACACTTTGTATGAAAATATTACAACTGAAAAGTGCAAGTGTAATCAAGAAAGAAAGCCTATCAATCTAGATATGAAAGTGATGTGCTAGGCTTGATAAAACAAGAATGTGAAAATGAACACTTAGAGAAATTTGTTGATTTTCTTGTTGTGATTTGTAGATAATGTGTTGTGTTGATCTTTCAACCTTCTTCAAGTATTTATAGAGGAGCTTTATGATTCGAATTCCAACATTGGCTCCTAAATTTGAATTTTATCTGCAAAAAGAAGATCTTAAGATGCACAAATAATGTACAAAAATGATAAAGTGATAAAAGTAAATCTTGTTGTTCACACACAGGTTCAAAATCTCAGATTTTGAAAAAAAGCAAACAGGACAAGTTTAACAGGTACTAGTCGCCTTATGGGGTTGCCCGGTCGCCCTAGCTTGTCACAAAAATAAAATTGGTTTTTGTCTTCACTTCGGTCTTATTCCTATTTTTCACACCCCTTCGCCTAATTCACACACATATCACTCAAAAAATATTTCTCTTGCAAATTCTACTATATTCTACAATGTATATCTCTTCCATATTATTCATCTTCCACAATCATTGGTAAGTTTTTGCTTCACTTTTCTCATCTAGATTGGGTTGAACCCTTAACTATTTTTTCTGAAATTTTTGGCATTTGAAATTGATGATGAATGCTTGTATTTATATGATGGGAATTATGTATATTGTTAGGATTGGTATTGAATTTTTTGACTTGATTCTATATCCAAATGGCATATACATCTTTGTTTTCTATTAATGCATGCCAAATGTTTGATAAATTGCCTCAATGAAAATTTCATCTTTTTATGCTCTTCTTGATTATAATTGATTACAATCCACTTATTGATCATGATTATGTATCTCTCCCATGCTCTTTAAATTACTTTATGATTCTTTATACTCAAAGCATGATATTGTCATGATAATTGCTTGTTTTTATCCTCATGCGCACTTTGATATCTATCTATCATGTTCTTATTGTGGTAATAGTCTATTTGATGATTCCAAAGGGGGAGAAAATGAAAAGAGCTTGTAAGCTATTGGTAAGATCAAATGAGCTAGAAAAATCTCAAAACCTCACAGAAAAAGCTCTGTGATAAAAAGCTATAAGTTATGGATTGTTGCTGGTTTTATCGAACATTATGACTAATGACTTATTTTTGACAGAGGGAGATTTTAAGCTATTAAGCTTTTTAAGCTATTCTTATAAGCTATTGGTAAGATCAAATGAGCTAGAAAAAGCTTAAAAGCTCGCAGAAAAAGCTCTGTGATAAAAAACTATAAGTTGTGGATTATTGTTGACTTTATTGAACATTATGACTAATGACTTATTTTGATAGGGAGAGCTTTTAAGCTATTAAGCTTTTTAAGCTACTCTTGTAAGCTATTGGTAAGATCAAATGAGCTAGAAAAAGCTCAAAAGCTCGCAGAAAAAGCTCTGTAATAAAAAACTATAAGTTGTGGATTGTTGTTGATTTTATTGAACATTGTGACTAATGACTTATTTTTGACAGGGGGAGCTTTTAAGCTATTAAGCTTTTTAAGCTATTCTTGTAAGCTATTGGTAAGATTAAATGAGGTAGAAAAAGCTCAAAAGCTAGTAGAAAAATATCAAAGAAAAAGCACCATGATAAAAAGCTATAAGTTGTGGATTGTTGTTGATTTTATTGAACATTATGACTAATAACTTATTGTTGACATGGGGAGCTTTTATGCTATTAAGCTTTTTCAGGTATTTGTGAAAAAGCTAAGTTTCTAGCTTTTATGTAGTTTGTTTCTATGCTTATTCATTGCTTAGCATGTTGACAGAGGGAGCTTATAAAACTTGTTTTGAAAAATCTTTGCTCCTTTCCCTTATGGATCTTTGTATTGATAAGTGTTGCTTAAAACAAATAGATTATTTTTTGACCCAAAAATTAGTCACTCTTTTAGAAAAAGGGGGAGTTTGTTAGAAAACTTTGAATTTCAAAACCGTTGAAAAACAATCTGGCATAGGTCATCCCATGGGTCGACCGGTCGACCCACCGGTTGACCCCGGGTCGACTTGTGCCTAAAGCTTTTTAAAACAGGGGAGGAATATACACCCTTTTCAGGTACTGTTCGACAGGTTGACCTAGTCCAGGGGCATTTTTGATTAGTAAAAATTCGACTAAGTCTTTCAGGCTTCGATTTACCTTTATGGTATTTGGTAATAATTAAAACACTTTAAGAAGTGAAAACCAAGTTTTATAACACACCAAAAAATTGTTTGATAAATGGTTTTATCATGACTTTGATGATTTTGTTCTTATACCAAAACAATGGTTTTAAAGGTTGTCCAAATACTCCTAAATGATTTAAAATGGTTTTAATATTTTTCGGAGTATTTCTTCAAGTTTTATTTTCGACACATATTGGACAACACATTTAATGATTTTATGTCTATGGGTTTTTACATCAAACTATATGTCTAAATGTTGTCCTAATACTCCCAATTGATCTAAAATGTTTTTACTATTTTTTCAGAGTATTTATTGGAATTTATATCGGACAACACTTTTTGTGTTAACGTGTTATTTCATCAAAACTATATTTCTAATGTTGTCCTAAATACTCCCGATCGGTTTAAAATATTTTTACGAATTTTTCAGAGTATTTTCTTGAGGTTTATTTTCGACAAAAATCGGACAACATTTGATTTAGGAGGTCGACCGGTCGACCAAAGAGGCGACCGGTACCTGGGAACAAGTTTCGTGAAACAGAAACTTCAGAACTCACAAAACTGGTCAGGGTGACCGGTCACCGTGGTGGGCGACCGGTCGCACCCTAGGGCCACCGGTCGACCCCCTTTGGACTGGTCACCCTGTTGAATTTCTGCTGCGTTCTTTTTCAATCTTATTAGTGCGCGGCCGGTCGCCCTCAAGTTTGACAGCAAAATTCTAACCGTTGTGCAGCAGACAACTTTTCCTTAATTTATGGGATTGATTTCTAACAGCTATAATCTTGATTTTAATTGCAATTTTTTTGTAGATATCAGATTCCAAGAGGAGCCTATCAAGTATCAATCATCTCCTATAAATAGAGGAAGATTTGAAGCACAACAACAAGAGAGAACAACACAACACAACAAGAATCAACACAAGATATCCTTGTGAGTGTTCTTGTGGTAAGAACACACTTGGGTGATCTAGGTGTTAGGTGTAAGAAGATTGTGGTAATCTTCTTGTTGAGGTGTTGAAGAATTTGGTATTCTTCAAGGTTGAAGATTGTGGTAATCTTCACAAGGTGCCGTTGAAGATTGTGGTAATCTTCAAGAGAGATTGTGGTAATCTCAAGGTGGTGTTGAAGAAGAGTGTGGTGCTCTTCAAGGTGTTGTTGTAAGTTGTGTTGTATTAATTTTGGTAATTAATAAAATCTTTTTTTTTCTTTTTCAAATCCATCCAGGATATCTTGGGGTGGTAGAGGATTAGGCCTTAGGTGGGTTGAACCTCTATAAATCGACGTGTGTTGTTTACATTCCGCACCTTTATTATTGTCTTTGAGCATTCGGTTTGAAAAAGAGGGAAAAATCAAAAAGATGGAGATAATCTATTCACCCCCCTCTAGATTATCGTAGCCGCTTGGACTTACAAGTGGTATCAGAGACAAACTATTTGGCAAGCTCGTTTCACATCGCGAGTGAAGAGGAACGATCGTCGGCTATGAATGAAGTTCACCTTTCCGGCACCTCCACCACCAAGCCACCTCTATTTGATTCCAAAAATTATATATTTTGGAAAGAAAGAATAGAATGTTATTTACAAGGTTGCGGGTTCGATATTTGGAACATCATCATCAATGGAGAATCCATTCCAATGAAAGACACACCATACACCTCTAAAGCTCTCAAGGAGCTCAATGATGAAGAAAAGAAAACCATCTCCTTAAAACGTAAAGCTCTCAATATTTTGCATTGTTCACTTACTAATTTGGAATATGAACATATTGTAGGAATTCGTTCGGCACATGAAGTATGGCAAAAATTAGAAGCCATCTATGGAGTATATGCAAATGAAAGGAGTCAAACAAAAGCATCTACTTCTCAAAGGGATTCAAGTTCAAATCTAAGGAACAAGCCTTTTACAACTTCCAACTATGAAGTAGTCGAACAATGTTTTATGGGCATCGAAGAAGAAAACGAGGTATGTCTTAAACCTCTACTTCCTATGATATTGTTATTCAAAATGATTATAGTGATTTGCAAAATGATTTTTGACGATCTTCAAAATGAATTCCAAAATTTACTTGTTAAGTACAAAAATTTGAAAAAGGAGTTTATTTACTTCCTATGAATCACTATCATGTGCTCACACCACCACACTTGACAAGGTTAGAAACCTTGAAAAACAAAATAGTACTCTTGTTGAGGATATGAATTGCATGAAAAATGATTTATCAAAATCAAACTTGAGTACCAATAAATTGCCCAATATTGTGAATGTTAATGGTTGTGGTAATTTGAATAGTGAACGTGATCATTAGCCTAATATTGTCAAGCATATGAAAAATAATCCAGTTCCTATGCATGTTAGTAATATTACTTGCTTTTATTGGGGTAGGAAGGGACACGCCGTAAATATTTGTCGGGCTAGAAATAGCTCAAATTATTATTGGAGACCTAAAAGTCTCAAAGCTAATCCCAAAGGACCCAAGCATTTGAGGGTACCACAAAGCGAAATAATAATCGAAGAAAATTCATACCGCCAAAAAGACATCAAAAGACCATTTCATTTGATCAAAGGAGAAAACACCTTCAACAAAGTCATTTTCCAAGAAGAAATAATCAAAAATGGGATGAACAAAATCCTTGAAATGGCAAAGACATCATCAACAAGATGATCTTCCAAGAGAAAGACACTTTCGAAAATGGGAAGGCCACAATGCTTGGAAATGGAACAATTGGAGAAGCTATCATCAACAATGGGAACGACACAACCCATGGAAATGGCTTAATTGGTAAACCGTATCTCCCTATTTAAATATGCATTTTATTTTCTTGCATATTTTTATTTGTGTCTAAATTGCAAAATGTTTTTTCAAAATGAGTTTAAAAATTTATTTTTGAAATTTAGGTCTTCAATATATTTGTGAGTTTCAAAATATTTTTGAAAAGAAGACCTTGCATGATGTTTCTAAAACTCTTGTGCATTTAATTAGACTTATGTGGTTTATTATCTCCTATGTAGTTATATAGCACAAGCATGCTTAAGATATCTCTTATTGCTTAGCCTACACATGTATTATTGTGTTTGTGCAAAATTTGGTTTAAGAATTGTGTAGGATTTACATATCTCTCTACATATGGTTATCTACTCATAATATATCAAGAGAAACATGAACTATGTGCTTATTTTATACAAGTGCCATATGCCTACTCATTATTGTTATTCATCTCATAGACTCGATACATGTTGTGCCATATGCCTATGTGCTTATTTTATACAAGTGCCATTAAGAGGATGTTTTGATTTTTGAGAAGGCATTATTTAACATAGCTTGTTTTATCCAAGATTTTTAAAGGATTATATTTTGTTTTGAAAAAAAAATTGATCTTCTAGTTATGCATTTTTTTGCACATATAAATGCCATTATTCTTGGATGCTTATGTCAAAGCTCTTGTGATTCTTGTGATTGAGGTCTCAACTATGTGCTCTCGTATTTTCATATTTCAAAAGAGACCTTATATAGCTTTCTATAAGCTTATTTGAACTTACATGGTGTAGTATATTCTTGATGATTTTCTTTAAGCATAGTATGTGTTACTTGCTATAGTGTCTCTATCATTCGATATTACTATGCTCTTGTGCAAGATTCTTTGTTGAGATTTTGCAGAAATTTTTGGTATTTCGGAACAAGTTTAAGGAACAAGGCACGGTTAGTAGCCTAAGGGTATTGTCAAGAAGAAGGTAATGATTTTGATGTAATATTTGCACTCATAGCACATTTAGAAGTTATTTGCACTTTACTTGCCCATTCTTGTTTTGAGAAAATTTCAAGCTTTACCAAATGGATGTTAAATCCAATTTTCTCAATGGTTTTATTCAAGAAGAAATCTGTGTAAAACAACCTCTGGGGTTTAAAAATTTTTTTAGGCCTTGTATGGTTTAAAACAAGTACCCCATGTATGGTATGATAGATTTAGCTATTTTTGCTAAATGATTTTACAAGAGGGAAAGTTGATACTACTCTCTTTGTTTTTGAAATAGGGCAATATTGTTTACTTGTGCATTTTTATGAGAATATTTTTGGTGCTACTAATGAATATTTGTGCAAGATATGTTTTTCTAAGTTGATACTAGGTGAGCTTGAGATGAGCATGATGGGGGAGTTCAATTTCTTGCTTGGACTACAAATTATTCAATGCCAAGAAGATTATTATATTTCAAAAAGAACTCTTGAAGGAGTTAAGCATTGGAGAAAGAAGAACCATCTCAACCTCTATGGCTAAAGATTGACAAAGGTTGAGAAAGGCATATCGGCCGACAAACAAATTCGAGGTATGTTTTTCTTGTATTATTCCTATAGACTTGACATTCCCTATGCCTTATGTCTATATGCTCGACTTCAAAAACTATTCCAACGAATCTCATTAAACTGCCGTTAAAAGAAATTTTCAAATATTTGAAAGGCACTTCTTCTTATAACTTGTATATCCATAGCTTTAAAATGTTCTTAGTTTTCGGGATATCAAGTCCGGTATTTATTATACGTTTTTTTCGTATTCAAAATATAGTTCATCATAATCGAACTAAACATATTGAGATTCGATATTTTTTAAAAAGAAATTGAGTTTTTAACAAAAACTTGAGATGTGTTTAATTAAAGTCTCAAAGATAACTCGCGGACTTTTTAATCGTTAACCGCTGAGTATTTTACCTCATTTCAAGCTTGATTATGACATAATGTATATTGAATGAGGTCTACGTTTGCATTTTGCACGATTTTAAAACTTAGGGGCGAAAAATCGGATTTTTGAATCAAAATTCGGATTTTATATAAAACAGGAGACAATGGGCTGACTGGGGCGAGGGCAACCGGTCGCCCACCCAGTCGACCGGTCTCCCTCACCTAGGACTGGTTGCCCTATGCCTGTTTTTGGCTTAAAATGTTTCTGTTTTCTAGACTTTGGCATTTTGGCCTTTTAACTCTATTTTCGTCCCCTTTGTCATTTTCACACACATTTCACTTCAAATGTGTTTTGTTGCATAAATTATATATTTTGGGGATTGTCTAGCTCAACTATCATCATCATTGCTCGTCTTTACCGATCGAATGGTAAGAATTTCACTCTCTTTAGCTCAATTGGGTTGAACCCTTGAGAACTTGGTTTAAATGTCTATCTCTTGATGAAAATTATATATGTTTGTGATGAGCTTATTGATTGTTGATGAATGATATTTATTAAATTATTAAATTGCTTTTGAGAAACGAGGTTCCATCCTCCAATTTTCTTTGTTGGTTGGGCAACTCCTTCGATGACCGCATTCCAAATATTAAATCCACAACCTTGTAGGAAGCATTCCATTCGATCCTTCCAAAAGGCGTAGTTGTTGGCATCGAAGAGTGGTGGCTTGTTGGTGGAGGCGCCGATTGTGAGGTAGATTTCGCTCGTAGCCATGGATCTCCTCTTTACTCGCAAAGATTAAACAAGCTTGCCAAAGATTTTGGCTCGATACTACTTGTTAGTCCAAGTGTCTATGATAATCTAGAGGGGAGGGTGAATAGATTTTTCCAATTTTTCGATTTACGCCCTCTTTTTGGAATATGAAGATGGTGAAGAAGTAGAAGTGCAAAAATTAAATCAACACACAATGATTTAAAGAGCTTCAACCCACCTAGAGCCTACGTGCTCTACCACCCTAGAGTATGTCCGAATGGATTTTGAAAAGGAAAATATTTTATTGATACCAAACAATTACAACTTTACCTTGAAGAGTATCACACTCTTCTTACAACACCAACTTATAAGAGCACCAAACTCTTATCACTTTTATGAAGAGCACCAAACTCTTCAACACCTAATAATCAACCAAGTGTGTTCTTACCATAAGAACAATAGCAATGATTTCTTGTTTTGGATGATTTGAGAATTACAATAAAAATTACACTTTGTATGAAAATATTACAACTCAAAAGTGCAAGTGTAATCAAGAAAGAAAGCCTATCAATCTAGATATGAAAGTGATGTGCTAGGCTTGATAAAACAAGAATGTGAAAATGAACACTTAGAGAAATTTGTTGATTTTCTTGTTGTGATTTGTAGATAATGTGTTGTGTTGATCTTTCAACCTTCTTCAAGTATTTATAGAGGAGCTTTATGATTCGAATTCCAACATTGGCTCCTAAATTTGAATTTTATCTGCAAAAAGAAGATCTTAAGATGCACAAATAATGTACAAAAATGATAAAGTGATAAAAGTAAATCTTGTTGTCTGCCACAGGTTCAAAATCTCAGATTTTGAAAAACAGAAACAGGACAAGCCGAACAGGTACTAGTCGCCTTATGGGGTTGCCCGGTCGCCCTAGCTTGTCACAAAAATAAAATTGGTTTTTGTCTTCACTTCGGTCTTATTCCTATTTTTCACACCCCTTCGCCTAATTCACACACATATCACTCAAAAATATTTCTCTTGCAAATTCTACTATATTCTACAATGTATATCTCTTCCATATTATTCATCTTCCACAATCATTGGTAAGTTTTTGCTTCACTTTTCTCATCTAGATTGGGTTGAACCCTTAACTATTTTTTCTGAAATTTTTGGCATTTGAAATTGATGATGAATGCTTGTATTTATATGATGGGAATTATGTATATTGTTAGGATTGGTATTGAATTTTTTGACTTGATTCTATATCCAAATGGCATATACATCTTTGTTTTCTATTAATGCATGCCAAATGTTTGATAAATTGCCTCAATGAAAATTTCATCTTTTTTATGCTCTTCTTGATTATAATTGATTACAATCCACTTATTGATCATGATTATGTATCTCTCCCATGCTCTTTAAATTACTTTATGATTCTTTATACTCAAAGCATGATATTGTCATGATAATTGCTTGTTTTTATCCTCATGCGCACTTTGATATCTATCTATCATGTTCTTATTGTGGTAATAGTCTATTTGATGATTCCAAAGGGGGAGAAAATGAAAAGAGCTTGTAAGCTATTGGTAAGATCAAATGAGCTAGAAAAATCTCAAAACCTCACAGAAAAAGCTCTGTGATAAAAAGCTATAAGTTATGGATTGTTCTTTGGTTTTATCGAACATTATGACTAATGACTTATTTTTGACAGAGGAGATTTTAAGCTATTAAGCTTTTAAGCTATTCTTATAAGCTATTGGTAAGATCAAATGAGCTAGAAAAAGCTTAAAAGCTCATGAGAAAAAGCTCTGTGATAAAAAACTATAAGTTGTGGATTATTGTTGACTTTATTGAACATTATGACTAATGACTTATTTTGATAGGAGAGCTTTTAAGCTATTAAGCTTTTAAGCTACTCTTGTAAGCTATTGGTAAGATCAAATGAGCTAGAAAAAGCTCAAAAGCTCATGAGAAAAAGCTACGTAATAAAAAACTATAAGTTGTGGATTGTTGTTGATTTTATTGAACATTGTGACTAATGACTTATTTTTGACGGGGGGAGCTTTTAAGCTATTAAGCTTTTTAAGCTATTCTTGTAAGCTATTGGTAAGATTAAATGAGGTAGAAAAAGCTCAAAATCTAGTAGAAAAATATCAAAGAAAAAGCACCATGATAAAAAGCTATAAGTTGTGGATTGTTGTTGATTTTATTGAACATTATGACTAATAACTTATTGTTGACAGGGGGAGCTTTTATGCTATTAAGCTTTTTCAGGTATTTGTGAAAAAGCTAAGTTTCTAGCTTTTATGTAGTTTGTTTCTATGCTTATTCATTGCTTAGCATGTTTGAGAGGAGCTTATAAAACTTGTTTTGAAAAATCTTTGCTCCTTTCCCTTATGGATCTTTGTATTGATAAGTGTTGCTTAAAACAAATAGATTATTTTTTGACCCAAAAAATTAGTCACTCTTTTAGAAAAAGGGGGTGTTTGTTAGAAAACTTTGAATTTCAAAACCGTTGAAAAACAATCGGCATAGGTCATCCCATGGGTCGACCTGGTCGACCCAAGTTGACAGGTCGACTTGTGCCTAAAGCTTTTAAAACAGGGAGGAATATACACCCTTTTTAGTCTTGTTCGACGGAGTTGACCTAGTCCAGGGCATTTTTGATTAGTAAAAATTCGACTAAGTCTTTCAGGCTTCGATTTACCTTTATGGTATTTGGTAATAATTAAAACACTTTAAGAAGTGAAAACCAAGTTTTATAACACACCAAAAAATTGTTTGATAAATGGTTTTATCATGACTTTGATGATTTTGTTCTTATACCAAAACAATGGTTTTAAAGGTTGTCCAAATACTCCTAAATGATTTAAAATGGTTTTAATATTTTCCGGAGTATTTCTTCAAGTTTTATTTTCGACACATATTGGACAACACATTTAATGATTTTATGTCTATGGGTTTTTACATCAAACTATATGTCTAAATGTTGTCCTAATACTCCCAATTGATCTAAAATGTTTTTACTATTTTTTCAGAGTATTTATTGGAATTTATATCGGACAACACTTTTTGTGTTAACGTGTTATTTCATCAAAACTATATTTCTAATGTTGTCCTAAATACTCCCGATCGGTTTAAAATGTTTTTACGAATTTTTTGGAGTATTTTCTTGAGGTTTATTTTCGACAAAAATCGGACAACATTTGATTTAGGAGGTCGACCGGTCGACCAAAGAGGCGACCGGTACCTGGGAACAAGTTTCGTGAAACAGAAACTTCAGAACTCACAAAACTGGTCAGGGTGACCGGTCAGTGGTGGGCGACGGTCGCACACCCTAGGAAGCGACTGGTCGACCCCCTTTGGATGGTCACCTGTTGAATTTTTGCTGCGTTCTTTTTCAATCTTATTAGTCGCGGCCGTCGCCCTCAAGTTTGACAGCAAAATTCTAACCGTTGTGCAGCAGACAACTTTTCCTTAATTTATGGGATTGATTTCTAACAGCTATAATCTTGATTTTAATTGCAATTTTTTTTGTAGATATCAGATTCCAAGAGGAGCCTATCAAGTATCAATCATCTCCTATAAATAGAGGAAGATTTGAAGCACAACAACAAGAGAGAACAACACAACACAACAAGAATCAACACAAGATATCCTTGTGAGTGTTCTTGTGGTAAGAACACACTTGGGTGATCTAGGTGTTAGGTGTAAGAAGATTGTGGTAATCTTCTTGTTGAGGTGTTGAAGAATTTGGTATTCTTCAAGGTTGAAGATTGTGGTAATCTTCACAAGGTGCCGTTGAAGATTGTGGTAATCTTCAAGAGAGATTGTGGTAATCTCAAAGGTGGTGTTGAAGAAGAGTGTGGTGCTCTTCAAGGTGTTGTTGTAAGTTGTGTTGTATTAATTTTGGTAATTAATAAAATCTTTTTTTCTTTTTCAAATCCATCCCGGATATACTGGGGTGGTAGAGGATTAGGCCCTAGGTGGGTTGAACCTCTATAAATCGACGTGTGTTGTTTACATTCCGCACCTTTATTATTGTCTTTGAGCATTCGGTTTGAAAAAGAGGGAAAAATCAAAAAGATGGAGATAATCTATTCACCCCCCTCTAGATTATCGTAGCCGCTTGGACTTACAAGTGGTATCAGAGACAAACTATTTGGCAAGCTCGTTTCACATCGCGAGTGAAGAGGAACGATCGTCGGCTATGAATGAAGTTCACCTTTCCTAAGCACCTCCACCACCAAGCCACTCTATTTGATTCCAAAAATTATATATTTTGGAAAGAAAGAATAGAATGTTATTTACAAGGTTGCGGGTTCGATATTTGGAACATCATCATCAATGGAGAATCCATTCCAATGAAAGACACACCATACACCTCTAAAGCTCTCAAGGAGCTCAATGATGAAGAAAAGAAAACCATCTCCTTAAAACGTAAAGCTCTCAATATTTTGCATTGTTCACTTACTAATTTGGAATATGAACATATTGTAGGAATTCGTTCGGCACATGAAGTATGGCAAAAATTAGAAGCCATCTATGGAGTATATGCAAATGAAAGGAGTCAAACAAAAGCATCTACTTCTCAAGGGATTCAAGTTCAAATCTAAGGAACAAGCCTTTTACAACTTCCAACTATGAAGTAGTCGAACAATGTTTTATGGGCATCGAAGAAGAAAACGAGGTATGTCTTAAACCCTCTACTTCCTATGATATTGTTATTCAAAATGATTATAGTGATTTGCAAAATGATTTTTGACGATCTTCAAAATGAATTCCAAAATTTACTTGTTAAGTACAAAAATTTGAAAAAGGAGTTTATTTACTTCCTATGAATCACTATCATGTGCTCACACCACCACACTTGACAAGGTTAGAAACCTTGAAAAACAAAATAGTACTCTTGTTGAGGATATGAATTGCATGAAAAATGATTTATCAAAATCAAACTTGAGTACCAATAAATTGCCCAATATTGTGAATGTTAATGGTTGTGATAATTTGAATAGTGAACGTGATCATTAGCCTAATATTGTCAAGCATATGAAAAATAATCCAGTTCCTATGCATGTTAGTAATATTACTTGCTTTTATTGGGGTAGGAAGGGACACGCCGTAAATATTTGTCGGGCTAGAAATAGCTCAAATTATTATTGGAGATCTAAAAGTCTCAAAGCTAATCCCAAAGGACCCAAGCACTTGAGGGTACCACAAAATAATGTTATCATAGGTACACGGCAAAATAATAATCGAAGAAAATTCATACCGCCAAAAAGACATCAAAAGACCATTTCATTTGATCAAAGGAGAAAACACCTTCAACAAAGTCATTTTCCAAGAAGAAATAATCAAAAATGGGATGAACAAAATCCTTGGAAATGGCAAAGACATCATCAACAAGATGATCTTCCAAGAGAAAGACACTTTCGAAAATGGGAAGGCCACAATGCTTGGAAATGGAACAATTGGAGAAGCTATCATCAACAAGATGATTCTCAAAGGGGAAGATATCATCAACAATGGGAACGACACAACCCATGGAAATGGCGTAATTGGTAAACCGTATCTCCCTATTTAAATATGCATTTTATTTTCTTGCATATTTTTATTTGTGTCTAAATTGCAAAATGTTTTTTCAAAATGAGTTTAAAAATTTATTTTTAAAATTTAGGTCTTCAATATATTTGTGAGTTTCAAAATATTTTTGAAAAGAAGACCTTGCATGATGTTTCTAAAACTCTTGTGCATTTAATTAGACTTATGTGGTTTATTATCTCCTATGTAGTTATATAGCACAAGCATGCTTAAGATATCTCTTATTGCTTAGCCTACACATGTATTATTGTGTTTGTGCAAAATTTGGTTTAAGAATTGTGTAGGATTTACATATCTCTCTACATATGGTTATCTACTCATAATATATCAAGAGAAACATGAACTATGTGCTTATTTTATACAAGTGCCATATGCCTACTCATTATTGTTATTCATCTCATAGACTCGATACATGTTATGCCATATGCCTATGTGCTTATTTTATACAAGTGCCATTAAGAGGATGTTTTGATTTTTGAGAAGGCATTATTTAACATAGCTTGTTTTATCCAAGATTTTTAAAGGATTATATTTTGTTTTGATAAAAAAAAATTGATCTTCTAGTTATGCATTTTTGCACATATAAATGCCATTATTCTTGGATGCTTATGTCAAAGCTCTTGTGATTCTTGTGATTGAGGTCTCAACTATGTGCTCTCGTATTTTCATATTTCAAAAGAGACCTTATATAGCTTTCTATAAGCTTATTTGAACTTACATGGTGTAGTATATTCTTGATGATTTTCTTTAAGCATAGTATGTGTTACTTGCTATAGTGTCTCTATCATTCGATATTACTATGCTCTTGTGCAAGATTCTTTGTTGAGATTTTGCAGAAATTTTTGGTATTTCGGAACAAGTTTAAGGAACAAGGCAAGTTAGTAGCCTAAGGGTATTGTCAAGAAGAAGGTAATGATTTTGATGTAATATTTGCACTCATAGCACATTTAGAAGTTATTTGCACTTTACTTGCCCATTCTTGTTTTGAGAAAATTTCAAGCTTTACCAAATGGATGTTAAATCCAATTTTCTCAATGGTTTTATTCAAGAAGAAATCAGGTAAAACAACCTCCAGGGGTTTAAAAATTTTTTTTAGGCCTTGTATGGTTTAAAACAAGTACCCCATGTATGGTATGATAGATTTAGCTATTTTTGCTAAATGATTTTACAAGAGGGAAAGTTGATACTACTCTCTTTGTTTTTGAAATAGGCAAGATTGTTTACTTGTGCATTTTTATGAGAATATTTTTGGTGCTACTAATGAATATTTGTGCAAGATATGTTTTTCTAAGTTGATACTAGGTGAGCTTGAGATGAGCATGATGGGGAGTTCAATTTCTTGCTTGGACTACAAATTATTCAATGCCAAGAAGATTATTATATTTCAAAAAGAACTCTTGAAGGAGTTAAGCATTGGAGAAAAGAAGAACCATCTCAACCTCTATGGCTAAAGATTGACAAAGGTTGAGAAAGGCATATCGCCGACAAACAAATTCGAGGTATGTTTTTCTTGTATTATTCCTATAGACTTGACATTCCCTATGCCTTATGTCTATATGCTCGACTTCAAAAACTATTCCAACGAATCTCATTAAACGCCGTTAAAAGAAATTTTCAAATATTTGAAAGGCACTTCTTCTTATAACTTGTATATCCATAGCTTTAAAATGTTCTTAGTTTTCGGGATATCAAGTCCGGTATTTATTATACGTTTTTTTTTTCGTATTCAAAATATAGTTCGTCATAATCGAACTAAACATATTGAGATTCGATATTTTTTAAAAAGAAATTGAGTTTTTAACAAAAACTTGAGATGTGTTTAATTCCGTCTCAAAGATAACTCGCGGACTTTTTAATCGTTAACCGCTGAGTATTTTACCTCATTTCAAGCTTGATTATGACATAATGTATATTGAATGAGGTCTACGTTTGCATTTTGCACGATTTTAAAACTTAGGGGCGAAAAATCGGATTTTTGAATCAAAATTCGGATTTTATATAAAACAGGAGACAATGGGCTGACTGGGGTGAGGGCAACCGGTCGCCCACCCGATCCGACGGTCTCCTCACCTAGGACTGGTTGCCCTATGCCTGTTTTTGGCTTAAAATGTTTCTGTTTTCTAGACTTTGGCATTTTGGCCTTTTAACTCTATTTTCGTCCCCTTTGTCATTTTCACACACATTTCACTTCAAATGTGTTTTGTTGCATAAATTATATATTTTGGGGATTGTCTAGCTCAACTATCATCATCATTGCTCGTCTTTACCGATCGAATGGTAAGAATTTCACTCTCTTTAGCTCAATTGGGTTGAACCCTTGAGAACTTGGTTTAAATGTCTATCTCTTGATGAAAATTATATATGTTTGTGATGAGCTTATTGATTGTTGATGAATGATATTTATTAAATTGCATTTGGTGATGAAAAACTTGGCTTGATTTTATTTACAAAGGCTATATATATATTTTTCAATTTTTGACGTCGGCCAAGTGTTCGATAAAACGTTTCAATGAAAAATTCATCACCTACATAATTCTCTCGATTTCAAAAGTCTTATATATTTATAGAGATCATGTTTTATTTATCAAATGATCTTCCATAAGCTTCTACAAGTCGTATGATTCGACTCTTCCCTCATATTTGGTTTAAAAGCTTCAATGTCCAAATAGCTCGATACATCGGTTTACTTGCGCACTTTGATATGAATATATGATGTATTGATCGTGCTAACATTCTTTTGATGATTCCAAATGGGGAGAAACAGGTTATACGCTCATTAGCTCATAAAAGCTAAGTTAAGCTAAACAAAAGAAGCTATAAGCTATGGCTTGATAAAGCCATAAGTTGTGCATTATACTTAGTCCAATTGTTGTATGATGGACTTATATACTTGTCTAAGGATGTTTTGTTGACAGGGGGAGCTTATAAAAGCTAAGTTAAGCTAAACAAAAGAAGCTATAAGCTATGGCTTGATAAAGCCATAAGTTGTGCATTATACTTAGTCCAATTGTTGTATGATGGACTTATATACTTGTCTAATGATGTTTTGTTGACAGGGGGAGCTTATAAGCTCTTGAACCTAAGATCAATATGTAAAAGCTAAGCTTTTAGCTTGTGGTTGATTGCTTTTACATTACTCTTGTTGTGCATATTGATAGGGGGAGCTTTTGCTATATATGTTTGAATATCTCTACTCCCATCCTTGTGTTTATATTGCGTGGAATGTTGCCGCTCACAACGGATAGCTCTTTGTAACCGGTAAAATTGTTTTGTTTTCAAAATCGACCTCGTTAAAATTGTTTTGGTTTGTAATCATCAAAAAGGGAGAGATTGTTTGATAAATGGTTTTATCATGATTTTGATGATTTTGTTTTTATACCAAAACAATGGTTTTAAAGGTTGTCCAAATACTCCTAAATGATTTAAAATGGTTTTAATATTTTCCGGAGTATTTCTTCAAGTTTTATTTTCGACACATATTGGACAACACATTTAATGATTTTATGTCTATGGGTTTTTACATCAAACTATATTCTAAATGTTGTCCTAATACTCCAATTGATCTAAAATGTTTTTACTATTTTTTCGGAGTATTTATTGGAATTTATATCGGACAACACTTTTTGTGTTAACGTGTTATTTCATCAAAACTATATTTCTAATGTTGTCCTAAATACTCCCGATCGGTTTAAAATGTTTTTACGAATTTTTTGGAGTATTTTCTTGAGGTTTATTTTCGACAAAAATCGAACAACATTTGATTTAGGAGGTCGACCGGTCGACCAAAGAGGCGACCGGTACCTGGGAACAAGTTTCATGAAATAGAAACTTCAGAACTCACAAAACTGGTCAGGGTGACCGGTCACCGTGGTGGGCGACCGGTCGCACCCCCTTTGGACCGGTCACCCTGTTGAATTTTTGCTGCGTTCTTTTTCAATCTTATTAGTCTTGTGACGGTCGCCCTCAAGTTTTGACAAAAAAATTCTAACCGTTGTGCAACAGACAACTTTTTCTTAATTTGTGGGATTGATTTCTAACAGCTATAATCTTGATTTTAATTGCAATTTTTTTTGTAGATATCAGATTCCAAGAGGAGCCTATCAAGTATCAATCATCTCCTATAAATAGAGGAAGATTTGAAGCACAACAACAAGAGAGAACAACACAACACAACAAGATATACTCAAGCAAACACTTGGTCTTCTATTGCCATTATTCTTGTTGTAATTTGCCTAGCTTATCACTTTCACATCCTTGAGGTCTAGGCTATTCTTGGTTACACTTGCACTCAATTGTATAATTCATTATCGAGTTGTAATCTTGAATTTTTGGGTTATCATTCAACACAAGATATCCTTGTGAGTGTTCTTGTGGTAAGAACACACTTGGGTGATCTAGGTGTTAGGTGTAAGAAGATTGTGGTAATCTTCTTGTTGAGGTGTTGAAGAATTTGGTATTCTTCAAGGTTGAAGATTGTGGTAATCTTCACAAGGTGCCGTTGAAGATTGTGGTAATCTTCAATAGAGATTGTGGCAATCTCAAATGTGGTGTTGAAGAAGAGTGTGGTGCTCTTCAAGGTGTTGTTGTAAGTTGTGTTGTATTAATTTTGGTAATTAATAAAATCTTATTTCTTTTTGAAATCCATCCCGGATATACTGGGGTGGTAGAGGATTAGGCCCTAGGTGGGTTGAACCTCTATAAATCGACGTGTGTTGTTTACATTCCGCACCTTTATTATTGTCTTTGAGCATTCGGTTTGAAAAAGAGGGCATAACAAAAAGATGGAGATAATCTATTCACCCCCCCAGATTATCGTAGCCGCTTGGACTTACAAAAATTCATTTTGAATAATCAAAAAATAATTAAGGTGAAATCATCAAAATAAAAAATAATTATATTCTAACATCATGCCCCCCGACTTATTCTACCATAGAGGCTAACGACAGATAATAACTCCCACCCGAACACAACATACGCGCGACCATGCCCTCAAACAGTCAAAATTTGTCCTTGATGTCTTCTTATGCATTGTAGCTCTATCTCTTAACTTTTCATAGACTCTTGAATAATTTTAATATCAGTTTCTAGAGAGAGCTATGGCCAATAAATTAAGATGTGTCAATTTCAAAATTTCTTTACAATGTTTCCAATTGCACATGAATTTTGTTAATGTTATCATTATTGGCAAATTTGGTCTTTCTGCACAGTGCAAAATATGGTGTTGTAACTCTGGGATGCAATCATCGCCTGAGCATTTAATCTGGCCGGATTTTATGTCAGATTCTCTGTTTCTGGTTTATTGCAATTGTTCTATTTTGAGTAATTTGCTTATAATCTTGGATGCCTTATCTAGATTTATTCAGCTCATATTATTGCCATTTAATCTCTTTCCTTATGTCTTTGTTATCACCCATAAGAAAAGGATTTGTTTTTATTGTTTTCCTTTTTTAGTTTGTAACCTCACGCTGGAAATCAACATATCACTTGATTCCAGCCATGAAGGGTCAGTTTTGTTCAGTATAAGAGGAGAGGATATCACCTTGAAGAAGAGACACACATAAAATACATTGAGTTTATAATTCTTCTTCAAGAAAATCATTTATTTCTCTTTTGTTAGTCTTCGGGAGAAGACGTTGAAGATTTACGGTGTGGATCGACTCAACCATTCAAAGGATTTGAAGTTAGAGGGTTTCCAACAAGGTTGAGATTGTCGAAGATTTGATCAAGGGATTAGTTTTATACGAGTGTTGGTGAATTTATAAAGAGTGAGTCTTTATGCTATTCGTAAATCAAGTCGTATTTGTAATAAGCTTTGCTTTTCTAATATTGGAGTGTTTCTTCTCTGGGCGTGACCTCATGCATTAAGATTGAGGAATCTAAGCACGTTAAAAATCCTGGTGTTATTTTCTGTTTCTGCTGTGTGAGTGTGTCGTATGCTTTAGTGTTACAACATTAACTTACAACACTACTCGAATATGAACATCCAGGGTTTTGTATTAATATATTGATTAATAGGGCAACATATTTTATCACTTGGCATCAAGAGCCTAACACTAATTCTTATTAGTGAGATCCTATTTTATATTTGTTGCTAACATGTCTTGTGTTTATGAAGAAAGTTTGGTTTCACACCCTCAATTCCTTGACAGTTTTGAAACATCTACGGAGCAAAAGAACATAAAAAGCAAATCTTCAATCAAAAGCAAAAGGATTCAATGCAGAGAATGTGGTGGCTTTGGAAACATCCAGGTTGAATGTGCAAATACTCGAAAGAAGAATGGGAATCATTCACCATCTCATAGAGTAATGAAGAACCAGACGGTGAAGAAGAAGAAAATGTGAGCAATCATGTTGCATTCACCTCCATTGACAAAAAGGTTGGTTGTAATCAAACGCACCCCAGTGCTACTTCTAGTGTTACAACACCAAGCAGGTATGACACTAACTTTTCTTTTGTTGAAAGATGTCTAAACTCTATGATTCCTGCAGAGGAAAACAACTCAAGTGATGAATACTCTGAGGATGACTCTGAAGTTGATGAAAAATCAAGGAATGAAGAACTAAGGAGAGTTTACCAAAAGATGCACGAAAAATGCTTGGTTGTCTTGAAGACAAATGAGAACCTGGAAAAGAAAGTAGTGTGTCTTACTGTTGAAAAAGACTCACCCAAAGTAAAGAAAGAACTCAATGAGATGACAAATTCTGTCAATAAACTGAACACTGGCAAGGGGAGATTAGATGAAATTCTATATCAAGGAAAATATCATCAAGATCGTCCAGATATTGGTTTTGGTTCTAATTCTAACAAAAACTTTGCTAAAAAGGATAAAAATTCAAAAAATACTTTTTTTAAAGAAGGAACTTCATCTAATAATGTTGGAAAAAGAAATGGATTTGTTCCTATTTGTCACTATTGCAATCGTCCTGGCCATATAAGACCTAAGTGTTATCGTCTTCAGAAACACTGTAGGCAAGGCAGAGTACAATCTAATGTGTTCAAACATCACCAAAGAAACACTCCCTGTTTTAAAGTTGATTTATCCAACAAACCCAAGAAAATTTGGGTTAGGAAAAATGAGTTTTCTTGTAATGTTGCTCACACATCTTTAAAAAGCTAATGTGACTGAATCATGGTATTCTAACAGTAGGTGTTCTTGTCATATGACTGGAGAATTAGAAAAACTCATTGATTTTGAAAAACATGAAAATGGTTTGGTCACTTTTGGTGATGGTGCTAAAGGAAAGGTTTTGGGAAAAGGAACATTAAATGTCGTAGGACTTCCCCATTTAAAAAATGTCCTGTATGTTGAAGGCTTGAAAGCTAATCTTATTAGCATTAGCCAGTTGTGTGATGATGATTTATGTGTCAAATTTGATAAGAATGTTTGTAATGTCTTTGATAATTCTGACAATTGTATTCTGAAGGGAAATAGGTCCTCCTCTAACTGTTATTTATTGCAAGAACAGCTCCAGTGTTACAACACTAAGTGTCATAACACTAACTTGACTGGGTTTAGTGATGTTAATTTGACAGGTGATGTCGATGATCGAAAGAGCACTCCTGGAGGATGTGTCTACCTTAGTAACAATTTAGTTTCATTGTACAGTAAGGAACAAAGTTGTGTATCCTTATCCACTATTGAGTCTGAATATACAGCCTTAGGGAGCTTTTGTTCTCAAATGTTGTGGATGAAACAAGTGTTGACTGACTATGGGGTTGAAGAGAAAACTCTTCAAGCATCGTGATAATTCAAGTACCATAAACATTTTTAAAAACCCAGTGCAACACTCCAGAACTAAACACGTCAATATTCGACACCATTTTATTAGAGACTTGGTTGGGAATAAGATTGTTACCATTGATTTTGTTACCACTGAGAATGAAATTGCTGATATTTTCACCAAAGCCCTAGACTTTTAAAGGTTTAATTACCAAAAACAGTCTCTGGGTGTCTGTACTCTCTGAGCAGTGTGGGTTTTAGTGTTGCAACACCATATGCATCAGCTCTTCTCCTTCTTGATGTGTTACAACCTCCTATTGATCTTATTCTTTTGCATTAGTCATTGTGCATTTTTAAGATCATTTCATTGGCTTATCTCTGTTTTATTGATGTGACTCAATTGAGTACTCTTTTGATGTAACCTTTGCCTAAAAACAATTGTGGTTCAATTTGCAAACAAAATGATTTTTCCCATGTAAAAGATTTTTTTTTGGGCCTTTGACGGAAAAAGCTGCCTATACATTGTGTGTGAAAGTTATTCAGTTATATGCTTGAATCATGTTATGATCTTCTGAGAAAGAGCTACCCAATGTTTTGAAGCGAAAGCTACCGACTGGTTAAATGTTCTACTGATTATTCCTTTCACTAAAAGATTGTTAAATGGGAAAAGGATTTTGATCCATTGACTTTGTGTGGCGATGTTCTTGAAAAAAGGTGGTACAACACTGGGTTACAACACCAAAACGCCTGAGGCCATTTTATTCTTGTTAGAAATAAACACATCATTCTAGGCATCCCTCAGGGTTATTTTTGGGCTTGTGGAAAATATCTCTCTTCTTGATTCGATGTGGTACATTATTTTTGGAAATGATTTTATCCTTAAATTTGTCTTTTATAAAAGGAATTGATCATCAGTGCTTGTTTTGGATTAATTGCACACATTGAATTGTGGGACTTTTCCAAAAGTATTTGAATTTCAAATTTGCAGTTGGAAGCTTTTCTTGGAAATTCCCATAGTCGCCATTTGTATCACTGCAATTATAGCGGTTCATTCTCTCATCGATTTTGGTAAGAACTACATACAAATTTTTGAAGGAGATTGTTTTGACCAAAAAATAACCAAAGTTTGGTTGGTTTCATTTGTCTTTTTTTGGTCAAAAATGGGGAGAGAAGAGACTCTAGTAAGGTGAGACCCAAGTAAGGGGGAGCAAACTGAGTCAAGTAAGATAAAACCCATTTTGAGGGAGAGTCTGAAAAGTCCAGTGATAAGGAAGAAGATGATGATGCTGCTTCTAAGGGGGAGTTTGAATATGTTGATGAGGAAGATGATGTGGCTGACTCTGAGGGGGAGTCAAAGGATGACTAAGTCTATAGCATTCAATGTTTATCTTGCTTTGTAGCTTGATGATAAAACTTGTTTTATTTTGGATAAACTAATTGGATATGTATGCTATTGGATAAATGCTTGTTATATTGGTTGTGCTAACATTTGCAGGATTTAAATCAAAAGTGTTGCTTCACTTATGATTTTTTTTATTTTTCCTGCATGATTTATTTTGACCAAAAGTGCCAAAGGGGGAGATTGTTAATGTTATCATTATTGGCAAATTTGGTCTTTTTGCACATGCAAAATATGGTGTTGTAACTCTGGGATGCAACACTGTCTGCACAGAATCCGGGCGGATTTTATGTCAGATTCTCTGTTTCTGGTTTATGGCAATTGTTCTATTTTGAGTAGTTTGTTGATAATCATGGATGCCTTATCTAGATTTATTCATCCCATATTATTGTCATTTAATCTCTTTCCTCATGTCTTTGTTATCACCCATAAGGAAATGATTTGTTTTTGTTGTTTTCCTTTTTTAGTTTGTAACCTCCAGCTGGAAATCAACATATCACTTGATTCCAGCCATGAAGGATCAATTTTGTTCAGTATAAAAGGAGAGGACAACACCTTGAAGAAGAGACACACACAAAATACATTGAGCTTATAATTCTTCTTCAAGAAAATCATTTGTGTCGCTTTTGTTAGTCTTCGGGAGAAGACGGTGAAGATCTATGGTGTGGATCGACTCACCGTTCAAGGGATTTGAAGCTGGAGGAATTCGAACAAGGTTGAGATTGTGGAAGATTTAATCAAAGGTTTAGTTTTATACGAGTGTTGTTGAATTGATAAAGAGGGAGTCTTTATGCTATTCGTAAATCCAGTTGTATTTGTAATAAGCTTTGCTTTTCTAATATTGGATTGTTTCTTCTCTGTGCGTGGCCTCGTGCATTAAGATTGAGGAATCTAAGCACGTTAAAAATCCTGGTGTTATTTTCTGTTTTCGTTGTGTGAGTGTGTCATATACTTTAGTGTTACAACATTAACTTACAACACTGCTCGAATTCGAACATCCATGGTTTTTGTATTAATATATTGATTAATAGGGCAACATATTTTATCAAATTTAACCCCTTCAAAGGGTCTTCATTTGCATTTAATAGCATCATAGACATTGTAGAACTCTCTCTTATCTTTCTAATGACATAAGACTCAGGTGTATTGAATTTCAGATGGAAATGTTATGTCCAGAACTCTTCATCATAAATGATCCACTTGCCCCGAAATGACCCGGACCAATAGGGAAATCCCAATTCATTGGGCCTTTCGATACAATCAAATAAATATGAAAACTGCCACAATTGAGCGGGACAGATTTTTGGCGTTTAATTTCTTGCCCCACAAATTGTTTAGTCCACCAATACTTAGAAAATCGATAAACTAATACAACCTGACACTAAAACATGTAACATAAAAATAAAATACACCAAAAATATGCACAAATAATCACACAAAACATTACACTTGTGAAATACTTCTTCTACTTGTGAACTTATCATTATTCAACTTGTGACTATTAGTGCTTAAAATTCACATTAGGACAAATTGTCACAACAAGCGCTTATTTTTGTTTCGGTCAAGGAAAAAGGTTGCAAAGCATTCATTGGCCGAAATACCCTATTTTTATCACTTCTGAACGTATGTATATGTTGTCTAATATATTTAATGCGTAGATTTTTCACAAAGTACTTAAAGACTTAAAATGTCGATTGGCGATAATTTTTTGTCATTGTACTTAAAGTGTCATTTCACTATTAGGCCTAATTTTCCAACATTAAATTAGGTTGAGATTAAATAACTTACTGAAAAATGCTATTGTGTGATAGTAACTTAAAAGACAAAACAAGCTAGAACGTGCTAGCAAATTTGCACTTTTGTCTCGTTTTATCGATCACAGTTCGCATGTTCATATAGTTATTTAACATCACATTAATGCGATATCCGACACACAACCATCGACTTATGTTTGTTTAAGTTATTAACTAATTTTTGCTTGTGCGATGTACAAGTATATATTTGTGAGGCCTTCATTTCGTATTGTGACATATGTATTTTTCTAATAATTCTACGAATTCCATCTCTGTAATAGACAAGAGGCGAAAAATACTATTTAATATTTTTTATTGATGAAGTCACAAAAGAAAAATATTATACATCGAATTTTGAAAAAAAAAATACATTCAAGACTATCTATTTGTGTTCGATTTTCGAAAAGTGATTTTTCATAAAATTGCACAAGGTGCAACTTCATCGCCCATTTCGTTTTAGCCATATTTAACTACTTATTAAATTTATTTTTTAGGGATATTTTTATTTTTTGCGGATTTTATCATGCATTTTTTTTTACAATGAGGGATAATAGGGGAGGGAGGAGACACAAACACTCGTATGAGATTGAATCTGGGTCAATCGCCCTAACAACACAAGTTTCTACTATTGGAGCACAAGGTTGATCCCGATTGGTCATGTGTTTAATTTATTCAGATTGATAAATAAATTTTTAATTCAAAATTTTGTTGTGGGAATTTGTATTGTATTATTTGGATTTCCTAATATGTTTTATTCGGGTTCTCATATTTGGTATTTTTCAGACCGTGCATGCACGAATTGTATTTTTACAAAGTTAATTTTTAGTAATTACAAAAAGTTTATAATTTCAGTAAATAATTAAAATACAAATATTATTAATTTGATTATAAATCATACAATAAAACAATAGAAAAAAATATTATGAACTATTGAAGAAATCTCTTTAAATATAAAATATTTAGTTGATAATAAATATTGTGAATATAAATTGTATTTATTTATAAATCATGTTTATTCATAAAAAAAAGTAAAAGTTTGAAAAAAAAATTAACTGCCCAATGTTGAATATTTAATATATTATATTTCAGCAAAATCAATACAACATAATCATTTAAAATTCCAATACTTTTTATGACTTAGAAAGATGAACAGTTGTCAGTATTATTAGAAACATTAAATAAAAATCATATTTTATGTTTAGTAACATAATTTTAGAGAGAACTGAAATATTTCAAAAAATAAAAACTATTCTATTTTTATATATATACATATATAAAAAAAATCAAACACAAATTCATGTCTAATAGACTAATAGTCCAAATGTGCAACCTTAAAGGTTAAAATAAAAAATAATTTCTATTAACATGAAAAGTAGGTTAATAAATATAAAAATAATTTTCTATATATAAAAAACTATTATAAATATAATTTTATATTAAATAAAATTTTAATTTCTTCTTACGTAAATATATAATATGATATGTATGGATATATATATATATATTATTTGGATACATATTTTGAGATTTTTTCTGCAATTAAAGTACGTATTTTTTATTGAGTTTAGTCAACTTACAATTCTATACAATTATGAAGAAATATGATACACCCAAATGACTATTATACATATATCATAAATAGTCAAAATAAATGATTATAGAAATTGATGTCCAATAGCACGAATGCATATTATTTAAAGTCAATTACATATATAATAATAAGTAAGCGTATCTTTTATTTTTTATTTGTTATTTTTATTTTTATTGTATGTATGCAACATGAGTGTGAAACTGATCATCGTAAAAAGATGATTAATTAGATCTATTATACGTCAAAAACGAATAAAAAACAAAAAGTTTATAAATTTTAAAAAAGAAAAAGAGAAAGACTAATATAATAATTGTTCGAGAATTTCTTACCGCAAGCGTACGGTGTCAAGTTTTAGTACAAATTTCAAAGTAAGGTTATCGTCTCCACAGGGATTGGTATCAAACTTGAAACTAAGTACTGTAATTATAATAGCTTAATTCTATCTAGATAATCGAAAATGAGATGGATTTTGATTAAACTTAAAATATAACTAAAATCATGCTAACAAATTCGTTCGGACAAATTATCAAACACTTAATAGATAATGAATTCTAGAGTGTTGATTCACCTAGTTATCTCCTATGTTCTCAATCCAATTTATTAATCACACGTTATTAATCTACAAGACCAATAATCCTACCGTTTATCACTTCCTCTCTCGAGTGCCAAGTGATTCTATGTTTCAATTCGGATTTCAATATCTCTATAAAAATCAAAAAATTAAACCCTAATGTGCTCGATGAATATTCTATCACAGGCTTCAAAAGATTCATAAACTTCTCAGTTCTATGAAACCCTAGGTTATGCTATTCTATGGCTAAGTGTGCAATTACATCTCTCGAGTGTCAAATTAAACATGCCAAACAATCTAAACTATTAATCAGATATTCAGATGCAATCAATCCAAATAGCATAAATAGATTTAATAACATGCGAATCAAATAAACTGAAAATCAAAATATAGGTTCAAACGTAAGTTACATCAATCCCAGAGAAAAATAGGTTTAGCTCATGATGGATGTACAAAAACTCATGAAAAAGTAATTATATATCTCAAGAATAGACAAAGAAAATAAAGAAGGAATTGAGAAGAGAAGAGAAGAAATTCTCTATGTGTCCAGATGAGAGATGCCTTTAATCGTTGTCCCGAACCCTTGCTCCGTGTCTCTTGCCTTGTGTTGTGCTCAAAATAATATCCAACCCTTGTCCCGTGCATCATTGGTTGTATTATTAGGCCAAAGATCCGTCGAAAGCCTAGAACATAAAAATTCATAAAAACCTGGCTTCCCTACGCAGCGCTGCAGCGCACCCTGGAAAGCGATGTCACATTGCGCTGAATTCCTCGATGCGCACTGCAGCGCTCCTGCATGGGCGCTGCAGCGCTCCCATGCCTCCTCTCTGCCTGCCGGTGCTATGTTCTCCATTTTTCCTCTTATTTTCTCATCTTCAAGTGCGATTTCCTTCATCCAAACACGTTTTTCATTGTTTTTCTCATATTTCGGCTACTATAACCTGTATCGACTCTCTAACGACACCTAATGAAGCAAAATGGACTCAAACGACTCTTAAACACCAAAAAACAACGCAAAATCCTAGTCTATAATACTCAAATTCTTTGGTATAAAACCAACTTAACAAATACCCCTAAACTTAGACTTTTGCTTGTCCTCAAGCAACTTATATTGACTCTTGAAAAACAAAAGACACGAAGAAAACAGAAATATCAACTACTGACTTGAACATACCAACTGCAAAACTTCACAACAAAGCTCATTCGTCCCAAAATTTATTTCACTATCAATAATGTATGCATTTTAACAATGTGATCATGAGTGTGGAATGTTCATGCCAACTCCATTTTCATTATCCGGATAAATTCATGCAATAAAGTATTTTTAAAATGATCCACTTTCTAAATATAAAGATGTGATGCTTACCGGACTCCATAGGCTTGTCTTTCAAACCAATCTCCACTTGTCACACCCCGAACGGGAACGCAATGATGATCCACGACTTAATACAAGTAAACCAAACAGTCTAGACAATTATCAACATAACCCCAAATGAAATAGGGTCTAAAGCAGCGGAAATAAACTACAAGTACCAGTACGAATTACAAATACATCCCAACAGAAAATATCCAAATAAGCTTACAGTCCATTGCTATCCAAATCAACTTATTGTCCAACGAAAAGAAACAAAGTACACATCGAATCACAACTTAATGTCAAAAGGGTCCTACGCCCTAAGGTTACATCTTAAATGGAAAACATAATAAAATAGTCCAACAACAACAATATCAAAGGAAAATAGATTCAGAAGGCAAAACACGGGGGGGTCAATCAGTGGCAGGTTTGGCATCATCAACGTACTCTTCATCTGGCCGTTAGAAAACAGGAGGGGATGAGACAAAAATTCTCAGTAGATGCGGTGGTGGTGTGCAATGCAAGTGGCGATATAAATAGTTAAATGCCGAAAAAATTGTATGAAAAATACGTGAGTCATGATCGTGGTTCACACGCGGTTCACAAGTATCGTGTTATATACTTAAAATAATATACTTATACGTTTTGATAAAAAAGTTCATGATCATACAGGCACTATGTGATTCAATCAAGACATGTAGGATTGCATATGGAACGTAACACCCACCCATGCAATACAAGTAGCGGTTGCATACGGATTTGTAGCGCCAACCAATACAATACAAGTAGCTTGATTTGCGTATGTATTTGTAGCGCTAACCAAATGGGTCCTAGTGACTCCAAAATTGTGTGGATCAGACAACGAATCATTTGTTCTTTCTTGTAACTCCCCGAGCAAGATGGTCCAAGACCTATCACCTTATCGCTCCATAGGCAAAGACAAATCCACAGTGGAGCTAGCTAGGCCAGGATTGTCATAATCATGATTATACCTAAAGTACTACGACCCGCTTCTCTTGGACAAACTCCGTCCCTCAGTTGCGGGATTAGGGCGACGATGGGGCTGGAGAGTGGAATAGCAGCCGAGTTGTCCGGTTCCATCCCCGACGTATCTATTCCGACTGTGAGCTCGACACACCAAGTTGACTCATGCAGGAATATAATCACAAATACAGGATGTCAACCAGCAATGATCAGTATATTGATTCAAGGAAGTAGTTCAGGAAAGTTTCGAAAAATTTCACGCAAACATTTATTGGCATTGGTGGAGTGAATTGGATGAAGATAATTATCGAGAGGATAAATAATTTTCGATTACTTGAAGAATTAAGTGGGACATAAGTCCAGTTGTACATTCGGAATCGCAAGGCGAGGAAGTCGCCCCGCGAACGCGTATTAATCGGTCAATAGATTTTTGACAAAAAATATTATAAATAATAATTATAAGTCAGAGGTTCCAGGGCTGTACTTGAAAGAAAATATTTTGAGTTAAGGTCCTTGTTAAAAGAAAATTTTACAATTGACCCCGTTTTGTAAAAACTAGTCCTTTTGGGGTTAAAAATTGAATAAGTTCTTGTCTCGACCTCAAAAAATTATAAGGTCAGTTCCTAAATTCTCTAAATTTTTTAGATATTCAGGTTTTTAAAGTTTTGGGGTCGAGGTTTTATAAAATTCTCATTTGGCCTTAAATTCGTTAAAATTATTATTTCGGGCCCCAAGTTTAAAAATAATCGGATCTCACAAACCGGAAGGGCTCTTAATGTGATTCCAATGTAAAATGTCATTACGGTCAGTAGGATATTGGAAAAAAACATTTTTTAAAATAGGTAAGTGTAGGTCCCTTAACCTTTGAAAATCCCATTTTAGTCCCATTTTTAAACAATTGCTTTTAAGGCTTTTTAGGGTCCGATTGTTATAAAATTTGAACCTTGGGTCCATAATGTCATAAGGTTATAGTTAAAAGTGTATTTCTAGGTACATGGACTGTAAAAGTCCTGAAAATTTCATTTGGGTCCTCAAGTTTAATCTTTTACATTTTGGTCCCTCAATTGTGTAAAATTACTTTCCAAGCTCTAAACACTTGGATTTTTTGGAATACCTTTAAAATATGTCAAGTCCGGTCCTTAGGCTTTCAAGAGTTGATTTTATTCATCTCTAATGCAGGGACTTCAATGTTTTTTAAACTTTAAACATCTTTCAGGTACCGGTCACCCTCAATACAGAGAAATATCTGGATTTTAACAAAAATAGTGTTCAAGTAACACTCCACAAACTTAAGATTGAATATACTAGAATACTTGAAGTATTTAGACACCTTTTGAGAATATTATTTTGGTTTATAAATCAAATATGTGAAATCATCAAAATCAAATATAACTTTAGTCTAACAGTATTCTCACAAGAGTCGTCCACACACTATTTTGGGAAGAAGATAAGTCCTATAAGAGGTATCTACGCGTCATCCATGGCACTCTTAAAGATTATGTCTCGTAAGAAGTAACTACGCTTTATCAAGAGCACTCATCAAGCATAAAGTCCTACAAGAAGTGGCTTCATACCACCCCAAACAACTCCTATGAAGACTTTCTAAGAAATTACAGAAAAATATCTTGTCATAAAAAATGCCAATATATATGAAATAGAGAAAAACTAACGAAGAAACAAGTAACCACAAAAACACGAAGAAAAGTGAGAGGGGGACAAGGGGCGCCCCCCGCATGCGCGCCCTCCAGGTGGCTCGGGGGTCTTGGGTCACACACCATGAAGGGCCCGGGAAAGGGTGCACGCCATTCCGCGACCTCGCCATATGAGATGTCTCATCCCACTCTTCATCTCTACTCTCAAGCACTCTCATACTTATCCACTCCTACATGAGTACTCTCCAGTCTCAATTCATCAACGAAACTCATACCAAGTAAGCTCATGAGAAGCCTTTAAAGGATACAAGGGGCGCCCGCATGCGCGCCCCCCGGTGGCTGGGGGTCTTTGGGTCACACCTTGAAGGGCCCTGGGAAAGGGTGCACGCCATTCCGCGACCTCTGCCATATGAGATGTCTCATCCCACTCTTCATCTCTACTCTCAAGCACTCTCATACTTATCCACTCCTACATGAGTACTCTCCAGTCTCAATTCATCAACGAAACTCATACCAAGTAAGCTCATGAGAAGCCTTTAAAGGATAAATGCCAAAAAGGCTAGAAGAAGCCTTTCAAGAAAGCTAAGTCCATTGGGAACTCCAACTCTCAAGTCCCATGAGGACTACTCATTCATAATAAGTATTCTACCTCTTAAAAAGGCTAAGTCGCAAAGGGACTCATCCCATGCAAGTGATTCAACTCCCGCAGGCCCCCACGCTCCGTGCGCTTCACGATTCACCATGTTTAGTGAGTCCTGCACATTGCGCTCAATCCTCCATGCTTCCCACTTTGTGCACTCGACGCTCCGTGCGCTCTCGCCTTCTAGGGACTTTCCCTCTCAGAGGAGCATCCTCCTCCTGAAAAGATTAAATCCTTCATGTATCATATATTCATAAGGAACCTAACTCCCATACTACTCTGGTCGCCCTTGCCACCCGGGAGTTATGGGCCATATGTTGGGGACCAATTGACTTTTTCGAATTATTCTTATTTTAATTATTTTGCACATTTTTTAATTCCAAAATTACTTAATTAATTATTCAATATTATTAATCATTATTGGATCGCATATATAATTATTTGGCCTATGCGGTTTGTATCGGCCCAGGCGCCTACTTTGTCCTACAAGGCCCATGCGACCCATCAACCAAATTATAGAAACAAATCCATCATCATCATGTGTAAGTATTCTCAATTAATTGTGCTCAATTAATGTTTTCTTTGATCTAGATTTTCACTTTTAATTTTCTTTTTTTACACCCCATTTTAATTTGTTTTTACAATTTAATTTTTTTTTTGAGCTTCATTATTATTTCATTCACCTAGACACTGCCCCTCCCTCTTTCTTTTGCCAACTTTCTCTCTTTTTCATAATTTTCACCAGATCTCCCTTAAACTTGTTCGTTTTTTTTAAGCTCAAGAAATTTTAGGGATAAAATCATTCTTCAATTTTAAAGATCAAAATGTAGCTAACAATAAAAGGTTAAGGCTCAAAGTGGCTAACTAGGGATTCATGAGTTCATAGGTAGGCTTTTTAGGCTAAGTAGGCTAAACAAAGATGGCCTTAAATCATTTTCAAAAGTTGCACACACACATGGCTTCAATGAAGATACCAGAACAAGTTCTAGAGTTCTATTAATCATGAATGACACACTCAAAAAAAAAAAAAGACTGCATACGATAAAAGCCGTTAAAGGCACAAAAGCTCACTGGTTTATTTTTCGCAACATGCTCAAGTACCCAATTTTCTTAACTACTGCCAAACAAATAAATGACATCTCCTCAACTATTCATCACATTATTCACAAAAATATGTCATCTCATAATATTATATGCTCATAGTAAAAATCATACGGAAGCTTTTTATTCTTTCGAAAATCTTGATTAAAAACACACACAAAAGTAATTAAACGTGCTAAAAATAAATTTAAAAAAAAATCAAAAATCGAAAAAAAAATTAATGCACATTTTATGCTCTACATGCAATCCTAAATGCAATGCAAAATCCAACAGTACTAACTTACACATTCTTGAAAATCGCCCAATCTTAAAATATGTTTCGTCCCGAACATATGACAAAATTATCAAAAGAAAGAGGAATGCGTAAAGAGTACTTACCTGGATATTTCCGGTGAAGCCGGGAGCTCGTCCGTCCAATTAAAAACTGGAGGAGGAGATCACACGGTCGGGTCGTGTGCATCCACACGCCCATGTGCGTTTGTCAAGTCCTTTTTTTTAAACCCCGGGGTTTGTCGCGACGCCTCTTGGGTTGCCTCCCACAAAGCTAAGTTTTACGTCTTGAGCCAAATGTCAGATTTCTAACATCAATGTTGCTGAACTTTGTCGGTTGAAATCCTTGAGCCCTTATATTCTGTATCATCCATCAGACGAATGGCGTTGCACTGTTTTCTCGGATAAAGTTCAGTATCGCTTGGGAATTTGACCTTTAGGTGTTGGCCCCCCACTGCAAATTAATTTGTTTTATTTTCAATTTTTTTGAGTTTTTTCCACCTCATCATCGAGGAGTCAATTTTCCCTCCAAAATCACAAAATTCCCAAATTGAAATGCCAGGTAGGACTCATGTATGCCAACTCAGTAATTACAGGCGAAATTGAGTTACTCCAGTTGAAATCGGACTCAATGTCTAAAAATAGTAGCATTACCGGGCAAAAACTCCATCTTGACAAATTAGAGGACTAAATATCTATGTACTCCAAGTTACCGGACTAATTGGCTAATTTTCCCTATACTTTTTAGAGTAAAAATTGATACTTTTGGTGAAAAAAGTACTTTTTAATTATATTCAATCACACATGCTAGCTTAATAACTACAAAATTACCACCGCCCTTTTGGGTCAGGTCATGGGTCCAGTAAATTAACTCGTCTAACAAAAATAGACCCGTAGGACGTGTAGGTCCCAAGGGGTGTGGGTGTAAGGTTTAGAAGGGGGGGTTGAATAAACCTTACCAACTTTTCAAATTAGTCCTTTCAAATATTCAGAGTTAATACTTCACAATTTGTGTCCTTGATGGACAACTGACTAAGTTAGTTAATCAGAGTTAGTCACTCACTCACTGACTGAATTGTTGATATAATAACTCATTTGTTTTGACTAAAAGACTTAACTCGATTGTGATTTGTTTTCATTGGAAGACTTAACACCCTTGAACTTGGTTAAGTTTGTTTTAATACTTGGTTTTAGCACTCGATTGATTATCAATTGCATAGCAAATTTATCGTGAGATATAAAAATAAGATGCGAGAAATTAAATTGTTGAAATATAAATGACACAATAAGTTTTTATAGAGGTTCGAAGATGGGGTAATTCTTCTACTCCTCTCTTCTCCAACTCCCGGAGGAATCCACTAAGTATTGATCAATATACTGAGTGGTTAATGATCCCAGATACAAGTCTTGATCACACAACGGTGACTTGATCCTTTGGGACTCGATCTGGAGATGCCTTGGTCTTGGTGGCTTCTCGTGCGACTAAATGCGACTCGGCTTCTTCACGGGGGCCATTTGCCTTGCTACTACAGACCCACTTGCTTAGTTCCTTGGATTTGATCACGAAGCCCTCCAAATAGATTAAGCTTGGTTCGACTTTGAACCTTTCTACAATCCTTCGTGGAATGTAGACCCCTTGATTCTTCAAATGGTTCCTCTTCAAGCGATAGAAGTTGTCTTTCCTTCACATGTGAGTGTTGGATTGATTTCCTTCGTAATATAGGCTTGAGGATTAATCTTGAATGACTTGAGAATATTTTTGGTTACATTCAAATGTTTGCTTGAATGTTTTTGGTTTGTGTAACCTTCTCTCGAGTGATTCCTCGGCCTTTTATAGTGATCTTTCAAAAATCGCCCGTTGAAGAGATAGGCTTATTTTTTACGATCACTTGTGGTCGTTGGCTTGTCTTGTTGCGATCCTTGGAATTGCCATTTCCTCGTATGAATGATTCTTGACTTTTGGTGTTCGACACAGTGCGTGCTTCCCATTGGTTTATTCCTTTTGCACGCTTCGAACGAGCACTTCAAGAAAAAACGATGGGAGTATTACTTGTTTAAGTAATTCTCTTGATTTCGTGCAACGGATCTCTTCGATTATCTCGACTTGATCGCATTTCCTTGACTTTCCCAGGCGACTTGAGTCGACTTCCAATCATTGGATGACTCTTACGTCACTTCAACTTGAGACTTGGCTATCTTGAGTTGACTTGATTGATACTTCACTCATTGCATCTCATTTGCACCTTGATCGAGTTCCTATCTTCTCTTTTTGCCATACTCATTGCCTCACGCAGAGTCTTCCTTCTAGTCTCCAGTTGTCTCCTTGCATGTTCAGGCATAGCTGACTTAACTCAGCTCGACCAGCCCTATCTATTACAATGCAATTTACAACTAAAAATGGGGTGCCAACTTCATATTCTAAGTTTTGCATGGCATTCATCAAAATCTACAAAATAATTTCCCAACAATTTCCCCCTTTTTGATGATGCCAAAACTTAAAACATACAACAATAATTAAACAGCAAAGATACATACAGGCAACTGTAGAATCACAGAATGTATGATTAGAATCGATCTTTTATTGATCATAACATTCTTGTTCTTTACATAGCTATTTACAAAGTGTATCAGAGCTTGAATCAAAAGAAAATGTATCAGAGCTTAAATGGACCTTAAAGTAACCATGTTGTTCTATATCTCCACAAGTATAGAAATTGTACAATTTTATTCAATGTACAGAAGACTTACATAAAAATGTATTTACACAGTAAAAATACACGAAGGGGTGGACAGCAACACTTCATCTCCTTTGCTGCCTCCTTCTTTCATCTTCTTGACTCTGTCATCTTCGGTCTTCTTCTCTTTTTCTCATCTTGACCTTCTTCTTTTCATACGCCCTTACGGCGCCTTCATCTCTTCTCGCTTTTTCTTGTCTTTCCTCCCATAGCCGAGTTTGTCTTTTATTTTCCTCTTCAATTTTCTTCACATACTCAGCATTGTTCTTAGCCACTTGCAGGTTGGCTACTTCGTCAAATCTAGCCCAATAGATCCCTCCTTTCTTGCTTGGATCTATATACTCAATATTTTTGGGCGGAGGTCTAGGTCCGAAACCTCTTCCTCCACCGCTTCTTCCTCTTCCTCCAGGCGTGTCTTTGTCTTTGGGGTCTTCTTTTTCCCAGTGAGTGACTAGCATAGTGACCAGCAGAGTAATTGCCGATGAGTCTGGCACTGTCGGCCTTCTTCACATAGTGTGAGACCCTTTTCCTAGTACAAATCCCAGGCTTGAGCCGTGGACATATTTGCGAAGTATCCTTCAAATGCGAGCGTCTTGAATTCATCAACTGATCTTGGCTCGGTTCCTTGTGAGTGTTCTGTGGTAAGAACACACTTGGACGATCTAGGTGATAGGTGCAAGAAGATTGTGGTGATCTTCTTATTGAAGAGTGTGGTGCTCTTCAAGGTGTTGAAGAATTTGGTATTCTTCAAGGTCAAGATTGTGGTAATCTTTACAAGGTGCCGTTGAAGGAACATTGTGGTAATCTTCAAGGAGATTGTGGTAATCTCAAGGTGGTGTTGAAGAAGAGTGTGGTGCTCTTCAAGGTGTTGTTGTAAGTTGAATTTATATTAATTGTGGTAATTAATAAAATTTTTTTCGAAACCCATCCCAGATATACTGGGGTGGTGGAGCACGTAGTCCCTAGGTGGGGTGAAGCTCTATAAATCGACGTGTGTTGTTTACTTTCCGCACCTTTATTCTTGTCTTGGCGTATTTGATTCGAAAAAGAGGGCATAATCGAAAAGATGGAGATAATCTTTTCACCCCCTCTAGATTATCGTAGCGCTTGGACTTACAAACACACCGCAACCGCCCAGCTCTCTCCTAAGCCATCCAAAAGAACATAGTTGTTGTTGGCTAAGACCACTGCCTCGGCCGACCAAGTCAAAGAAGGCTCGCCCCAAAGCCCGAATCGAAGCCCCTGTCCCCCAAGAAAGAGACCGAGAAGGACACATCTAAACCTTCTCCAGTCATGAAGAAGAGACGCTTAGCTGTGATTCGCAAGCCGGTGCAGATGAAGAAGATAAAGATGGTGGAGCCAGAAGCCACCGAAGAAGCTGAGGAGGAAGAAATTCCTCTTGTGCAAACTAAGAGAAGAAGACTTGTCCGCAAGTCTGAGTTGGAAAAAGCTGAGTCTGCCACTCAGCCCGAGAAGCCCGAGAAAGAGACTATTGTAACTCATGAAGAGCAGTCGAATGAAAAATATGGTGGTGATGCAGCCACCATGGACAGAAAGAATACTAATGATGTCGATCAACAGACAGCCGAAGACGCAGCTGTTTGAGAGACAACTGTTGAAGAGCACGGAGCTGAGACATCTGAGCATTATGAAGAAAGAGTTGTCCAGTCCCCTCAGACTGATGCAAATGAAACTAAGGAGGAACACGCAGCAGCTTTATCTTTGTAGTGTGAGATTCATGCATTTGTTCATTGTGCTCTTGCAATTTTGTCTTTGCATCAACATTCTCAGCCCGCCAGACTAACAACTTGTTGAACAATGTCCTGAAGTATCGAGCTTATTCCACACGCATTGTTTGCTGCTGTTGCCACCACTCCCGGATCGACTATGATGCCACGCAAATCACCTGTAAGGTTGGCGTCTCTGTTATCCGATCTCATATCCAGTGAGGCCTGGTGCCTCTCCATCTTTTTAACCTCGGCAAATAAGGCTTTGAAAACTTCCCGAATCATTTGTCTCCTCTGTTTGGTGACGGCCAAGCGGCGTCAAAGTCATAGTCATTTGGAACAATGGTGTCGATGGAATAATAGGGTCAGTCTATGGAAGCGCTCGCGATCTCTAGCGATTCTTGGGGAGGTCGTACCGCGAGAGAAAGAAAATGATTCTACAAAAGGATCATCATGGGCAATGGAATCGTTCAATGATAATTGGTGCTCGTGAAGTCCCTTGTGGAGTCGAACTCTTTGCTGCACTTGGGGAGCTGCGCAGTGGACTCTGTTTCGGTTGTGGTCTTGTGAAGTCGACCCGACTTGCTGAGCCTCGCCTTCGCCGATCTCGATCTCGGTGGTTTTTCCAAATGAGTTGATCTGGTCCTCGGCTTTATCGAAGCGTCATCGGACGATGATGAGATTTCCATGGGTGGCTCATCATCAAAGTTGAATGTTTGGCGAGTAGTCTTTAGGTCGACTTACTCGTGGTTGGAACATCCTCGGTGAGTCTTTTGGATCGATCACGGGGATGACTCGGCTTCATCGTCTCCTTCCGATCGAAAGGTTACATCAGATTATCCTGGGAATCGTGAAGAGCACTTATCTCCTTTTTCGATGGATCAATGATAGCGGGAGCGTGTTCGTCGTGCGGTTTCTCTACCCAGGAAGTCTCAACCTCCCGTTGGCCTTCATTACCTCCTGCAGTCTCAAGCTGCAATGAGGCCTTAGACATCCCTTTCGACAGTGTCATTTGTCTTGGGGTCTTTCGAGGTGGCATCCATTGGAGTCTCAACTCCATGGATTGCACTTTCATCGCCAGTGTTAACTCCCGGGGTAGTTCCTTTTTGTGCCTCGACCGCATCGGCGACGTCATTGGCTGCAGAGCAATGGAGTTTCCCCCTCGGTGGCACACCACGGTGAGTGACTTGGAATGGGGTCACTCGTCTCCGGACTCGGTTGTTCCCATTGAGTATGCGGCCGTTGGGGCGGGTGGTAAGACACCTTCATTAGGGGTTGGCTCGTGGGGTCCCCACACTCCCGGTTTCATTGTCGGTTCCTTAACACCTTCCTCCGAATGAGTGGGGAAGTGGTGGCGGCGACACGATTGCAATATGTTACATCACTCCCATGGGATCTATCTCCAATCGTGATTTGGAGGACTCTCCGGTCCCTCCATCATTCTTTGCTCATGTAGGATTCTCGATTCTTGCATTGCTTGCTGCATTTGCAGCTCTTCGGGCAGCAAAGGGTCCGAGATCCTCATCACTTTCTACGATAGAATGTCGAGGTGAGGATGTGTATGTTACGTGGTGCGGTGAGAGGCGAGATCTTTGGCCTTCTCACGTTCCTCAGCTTCTTCTGTCAATCTTTCTTTCTCCTTCTCTTTAAAGATATTTAGAATATCCAAACAGTTTTCTTCATCAAGAGCTTGGACCACATTGGTCACTCCAAGAAAGTTCAACAGCTTTCTTCTTCTTCGATAAACTCGGTCTTTGGAAATGTTCCTGGATCGACTCAACTTCCACTTCCTCCACTCTCGCAGACGATTTTGGATGTCTGGATAAGGTGGGGATAGGATCATCACATCATCATCATCTCTATCATCTTCTTGTTGTTGTCCCTCGTTCTCAGGGATAGAAGGTAGCAAGCTCTGGTGCTCCATACCGTCAGCTGCGTCTGTTGCAGGAGGGGATACAACCCTGTCACAGGCGAGTTTGCTTTCTTAGCTACTTACTTGTGTCTCTGTGTCTCACTGTTCGAACTACAGTGGGTCTTGGTTTGCCTCTGCTGATCGCTTGACAGACTTGGCCTGTTTCATCAATAATTTCTAGAGACTCTACTTCTCCAGCAGTCTCCGGTATCTGTTTCAGCTGAGTGGCTGACTCATCCGGTTTCTCAAGCTCGGAACGCTTGAAGATTCTTCTTCTTCTCTTTGTTTGTACCAGGAGGGATTTTCGGTTCGGGATAAGGTTTCTTCGAGTCTGGGCGGTGGGGGCGATCGTTGTCTTCTTCTCGAGGAGCCGTCTTGGCTTATTAGTTCTCCTTTTCTTGACAAAGGAGAAGGTATTTGAGATTCCTTCTCCGCTGTGGGTGCAGGGCGGGGAGACACGAGCTGCGGGACGGGTGACTCGGTTGCGGGCGGGAGCGATTTCTTTTTCTTTTTTGCGGGCAGCGTGATCTTTTAGCACTGCGGGAGCGGCCTTGTTTTTGAGGAGGGGAGACAATCTGTATCATCGTGGGGTGATTCCCCCTCACTCGTATCAGCTCTCTTAGCGTAGGCTCTCTTCGTGCGCCGAGAGGTTTGATCAAAACATCCTCTTTTTCACATGGAACGTCTTTCCATGTCGAAGAGGACTCCTTTACTTTCATCATCCGGCCAATCACCAGGCCGTATCCCAGAAACCTCCAAACGCACCATCCTCCTTGAAGGATTTGTTCCCAATATTGGCGCGAGTCCGCCGTATACAAACTCAGCCCAATTCACTTTCTTCTCTTCAATGATCGCAGCCATCACGATCAATTTTGCTTTGGACAACTGGTCAAAGCTGCCAAATTTAATGTCTATGCATTTGGCAACAATGTCCAACAATTTGTGGTAGTCCTCTTTCAGTAGCCTCTTATTAGCTGTATAGACTACTTTCGCAGCACAGTCGGACTTGGCTACTTCCTTCCAAGCAGCAGCTAGGTCGACATCAGCTTCATAAATTTCCGGCACTCCTTCCACCGGCAATAAGCAGTGTTCTGCCAGATCCTTGGCAGTAATGGTGAACTCCTTTCCATGAACAGAGGACTTGATGCCCTCATCGTGAACCTCAGCGTTCACATAGAACTGCATGCGACCTCTTCACGTAGGTCATAGGGAACTCCATCGTCAAAAATGGTTTTAATCCAGATTTTTCCGCCTTATCAACAATCTTCTTCACGAGGGTGTCGTCGGACCCTTGTTTAACCATACCATCGAAGTCCACAAAGAGACCGGTGTGGATTTGCTTTCCTATCTTGACAAAATCATGAGTAGATGCCATTTCGAGATGTTTTACCGAACGAAACTTGAAAAAATGAACTGAGGATTGATAGGGTTTTGAGAGAAAATCTTGCTTTTGCTTTCAAGAGAGAGATGAACAGTTTTTGGTAAAGTGAGAGAGAAACGGACGAAATGGTTTAAGTATGGTTCATGAAAGGACGTGCGGGAGGTTTTTGAAATTTGATCAAAATCAACGGCTTAAATCTTGCACCCTGATTTACATTTAATGTCTCGCATTTAATGCGGCATCATTTATATCCAATCATAAGCTTGGTGTGCAGCTTTTGCCTGTACACGTCATAATTATGCTGACGTCATTCTTAAAAACATTCCCGCTTTGTAAAAACGACCGCGTTTTTGTCACTTTACTCATAAATGACTCAGCTCACTCCTTAGCTGATTCAATCCTTCTTCTCACTCCTCTCCTAGTGACTCAGCTGTCAGCTAATTCGATACAGCTGACTTTCCGATACGGCTGATTCACTTAGATGAATTACTAGTTCAGCTCTTTTTCCTATTTTCATGTTTCATCTCTTTTCTTTGAGTCTTCTGAGTGTCAACTCAGCTCAATTAACCCTAACTCATGCTTGAGTTCTTCAAATCTTGACTCACATAATGGTTTTGTGAATATGTCGACCAACCGCTTATCGTTGAAATATATTCCAAGGTGATGTCCTTCTTTTCAACATGGTCTCTTATGAAGTGATATCCGACATCGATATGCTTTGTTCTTGAGTGCAACACAGGATTTTGAGTGATTTCAATTGCACTTGTGTTATCACACATGATTGGAATTTCATTTTCTTCAACTTCATAGTCTCTCATTTCTTTGTCTCATCCATAAGACTTTGGTACAACATTTGTTTTGCCATGACTATGTATTTTGCTTCATTTGTAGAGGTGGCTATTGAATTTTGCTTTTTGCTAAACCAGAAATTAGCCTATTTCCAAGCATTTGACATGTGCACGAGGTGCTCTTTTTCAACTCTACATCCAAAGATAGTTAGAGTCCGAATAACCAATTAGCTTGAATCCACCTTCCTTGGATACCATAAGCCAACTTCTTTGCTTCCTTTCAAATATCTCAAGATCCTCTTGTTGCACGATCATGTGGCTTTCTTTTGGAGCAGATTGAAATCTTGCACATACACCTGACAAAGGTGATGTCGGCCTCGCTTGTTGTGAGATAGAGCAATGATCCAATAAGTGCTCAGATCTTGTTTGATCTACAGTGCTTGCCATCCGCATCCATATCCATTTGGTGATGTATTCATTGGTATTTTCGTAAGACTTCTCTTCCATACCAAATTTCTTCATTAAATCTCACGGTGTATTTTGTCGACTTATGAAGGTTCCATCCTTCATTGTTTCACTTGAAGTCCAAGGAAGAATGTACGCTCTCCCATCATGCTCATTTCGAATTTGCTTTGCATGAGATTTGAAAATTTATCACCACTCTCTTTGTTTGTGGATCCAAAGATGATATCATCCACATATATTTGAAGAAGCAAAGATACTCTTCCTATCTTGAATTCGAAGAGTGTTTCGTCCACTTTGCCTTTTGTGAATCCGTTCTCGTCAAGAATTGTGACAATGTATCATACCATGCTCGGGTGCCTGTTTCAACCCATATAGAGCTTTATTGAGTTTATATACTTTATCTCCAAGAGTCTTCTGCTCAAATCCTGGAGGTTGTTCAACATACACTTCTTCTTCCAATAAACCATTAAGGAATGCACTCTTCACATCCATTTGATATACAATAAAGTTCTTGTGAGCTGCATAGGCAAGAAACATCCTTATGGCTTCCAATCTTGCCACAGGGGCAAAAGTTTCATCAAAATCTATTCTTTCTTCTTGGCAATACCCTTTGGCTACCAATCTTGCTTTATTTCTTACCACAGAACCTTCCTCATTCATCTTGTTTCTGAAAACTCATTTAGTGCCAATAACATTTTGATGGGTAGATCTTTGAACCAATTCCCACACTTTATTTCTTTCAAACTGATTCAGCTCTTCTTGCATGGCTTGAATCCAATGTGTGTCATCCAATGCTTGTGACACATCTTTAGGCTCTATTTGTGAGATGAAGCATGTGAACATTGCTTCTTGTTGAGTTCTGGATCTCATTTTGACACCTTCTCTTACATCTCCAATGACTAGTTCTCGTGGATGGTCTCTCACCATCTTACATCGGGTTGGAGTAAGTTAGCCGGATTGATCGTCTTGCATTTGTGTTGTTTTGATCAGCTCTCTCATCATCACTTAGCTGCAGATTTTCCAAATTGTTTTTTGAGACTCGGCTATCTCATCTTCATCCGGGTTTATAATTCCCCAAACTTCTACATAGGGACTTTTTCGCATGGTTGGTTGATTCAAACTTATCGGGTTGACTCTTCAATGTCTTCTCCATTTACATTTGGCTCATCAAATACCACATGGATGGATTCTTTCGTAACCATAGTCCTCTTGTTGAGTACTCAGAGGCTTTGCTTTCAACTAAGTATCCCAAGAAAATACCTTCATCGCCTTTAGCATCAAAAGCCTTTAAATTATCTTTGCCATTATTATGGATGAAGCATTTGCATCCAAATATTCTAAAATATGCAACATTTGGCTTTCTCCTGTCCCGGATCTCATAGGAGTCTTTGTCATTTGTCTGTTTATCATGCATCTATTTTGAGTATAGCATGTTGTGTTTATGCTTGACCCAAAATCTTTTAGGTAGCCTGCTTGACTAACATGGTCCTTGTTGCTTCTTTGAGAGTTCTATTTCTTCTTTCTCGCAACTCCATTTTGTTGTGGAGTCCTTGCCGCAGAGATAATTCATGACCAATACCATTTTCAATGTAGTCGAGTGATTATACCATTGACAAATTCAGTTCCTCTCACGGATCTTATTTTGATAATGGTTTGACTCTTCTCATTTTGGATTCTTTTCATCGATTGTGGTAGTTTCGCAGAGTTTCTTTCTTCTTACACATGAATATTGTCCATGTATATCTTGAGTAGTCATCTACTACCAGCAAGGTGTATTTCTTCCCACTTATGCTAGCTGGTTCAACTGGACCAAATAGATCCATATGTAGCAGGTGCAATATTCTTGTTGAAGATGGACACATCTTTTCTTTGAATGATGATTTGATTTGTTTTCCCATCCGCATGCATCACATACACTTTTCTTCTTGTATATCGAGTCCGGAAGTCCTTCTACAAGACTGTTTTACGGCAAGCTTGTTAATTGTTTTGAAATTTAGGTGACTCACTTCTTGTATACCAACTTGATTCTACTGTGCTCTTTTGCTAGTAGACAAGTGCTTGGTGTTTCTGATTGACCAATCTACCACATACATGTTCTTTTTGTCTCGCATCCTTGCAATACAACTTCATTGGATTGATGTCCTTGATTTGGCATATACCCATGTTGAATCCAACATTATAACCACTTGTCACAAAGTTGGCTAATGCTTAGCAAGTTGAAGTTGAGTCCTTCAACATATGCAACATCATCGAGATTTCTAATCCATTTTTCTTGATGGATCCAGTGCCCCTTATTTCTCCCCTGGAGCTTCATTTCCTCCAAATATGACTTTTGCACCTCGACTTCCTTGAATTTTGATAGATTTTTCTTGTTTCTGTCATGTGCCTGGAGGCGCCACTATCCATGTACCAGGTTCCTTGGCACTCACTTTGTTCCTTGAACCTCATCTTCTTGGTCGAGTTGGTCTTGTTCCTTGGCCATTAAACGGATCAAGGCTTCCTCTTCGAGTCACTTGAGTAGTCGCCACTTCACTACTCTCTCAATCAATTTGTGTCTTTTGACTTGGCTATCTCAGATCTCTCTGCAGCCAACATTGCCTTTTTTTTCTTTTCTTGTCTTCTTCTCTCGAAGACCTTTCTTTCCTCTTCATTCTGTATTATTTGTTGACTACAGGATATGGGCAATCAATGGCATAGTGACCTGGTTGTCTGCAGCGGTTCAAAGATAGATTCTCGGCCTTTTTTGATCAGCTCTTTCCATTCTTGGATTATCGGCTCTTTGATATTCAACTTTTTGATGCTCGCTCTCTTGGTTGGCCTATCTTCCTAGACTTGGAGGAGCCGAGTGTCTTCTCGCAGATTCACCTTTGCCTCTTTTGTAGTTCTTATTGAAGAACTTATTAAACCTTTTACCATCGGGCTATTTCCTCTTGGTCAATAACTTCTTTGACCTCATCTCTCTTGCCATCCTTAACAATTTGAGCAATTTGTTTTGGGCACATTGTCTCTCTCGGGGTCTTTTCTTCTCGGCTCAAATTCGTAGGCTTTGAGATCCGAGAATAGCTCATGGTTGGATGTCTTGGATAGGTCCATGGAATGTCTCGGTGCCATGACCTTCATTTCCCATTCATTTGGGAGACTTCTTCGAATCTTCATACACATTTCTTTTTGTGTATATTCTTTTCCAAGTGGGAGATAGCTCGTTGGTAATTTACGTGGAACCGAGCATCCAGTTGATCCAAGGTCTCTCCTGCGAGCATTTTAAAATTCTCAAATTTCTCGTACAACAACCGATAGTTTATTTTCCTTAATTCCTCTCGAGCCTTCACAAATCAATGTTAGCTTGTCCCCATTTCTTTAGCCGTTTTGCATGATTTGACTTTGTTGAACATAGCTTTGTCCAAGGTTTTGTAAAGAATGTCCTTGGCCACATTGTCCAAGTTATATCTTTTCTGTCATCATTTGTCCATTCGGCTCTTGGTTTTTCAACCATGGCCGGGTCCTGGGGAGCAACATCCTCTTCACCTTCAAATGCAGCTCTCCTTACGATTGTGTTCACTTTTAAGATTTGCAGAGGCCCATCCTCTATCACTATCCACATCTCATCGTGTAATCTTTGATAGATGAGCTCGCATACGAATTTTTCAATCATCAAATTCTTCAATTGTGAACATAGGGATGCGTGTCAAATTTGCTTCCATGATAATAACTTTCTTTGAGTAAAAGAGTTTTGAAAGATTGAGTACTAAAACAAGCTTTGAAAAATTTGGAGATCTAGTTCGAAGAACGGTGCGGAAGGCTCAATGAACCAACCGCTCGATACCACTTGTAGGTCCGAGGGTGTGGGTGTAAGGTTTAGAAGGGGGGTTGAATAAACCTTACCAACTTTTCAAATTAGTCCTTTCAAATATTGAGTTAATACTTCTTTGTGTCCTTGATGGATGACTAAATTAGTTAATCGTAGAGTTAGTCACTCAATCAGACTGGATCGAACTGTTGATAGAATAACTCATTTGTTTTGACTAAAAACTTAACTCGATTGTGATTTGTTTTTTGGAAGACTTAACACCTTGAACTTGGTTAAGTTTGTTTTAATACTTGGTTTTAGACTCGAGTTGATTATCAATTGGATAGCAAATTTATCGTGAGATATAAAAATAAGATGAGAAATTAAAGTGTTGAAATATAAATGACACAATAAGTTTTTATAGAGGTTCGAAGATGGGGTAATTCTTACTCCTCTCTTCTCCAACTCCTGGAGGAATCCACTAAGTATTGATCAATATACGAGTGGTTATGATCGATACAAGTCTTGATCACACAACCGACTTGATCCTTTGGGACTCGATCCCGAGATGCCTTGGTCACACGGTGGCTTCTCGTGACGACTCTTAGCCTTCTTCACAGATACCGCTTTGCTACTGACCCCACTTGCTTAAGTTCCTTGGATTTGATCACGAAGCCCTCCAAATAGATTAAGCTTGGTTCGACTTTGAACCTTTCTACAATCCTTCGTGGAATGTAGACCCCGATTCTTCAAATGGTTCCTCTTCAACCGATAGAAGTTGTCTTTCCTTCACATGTGAGTGTTGGATTGATTTCTTCGTAATATAGGCTTGAGGATTAATCTTGAATGACTTGAGAATATTTTTTTGTTGATTCAAATGTTTGCTTGAATGTTTTTGGTTGTAACCTTCTCTCGAGTGATTCCTCGGCTTTTATAGTGATCTTTCAAAAATCTTAGTTGAAGAGATAGCTTATTTTTTGACCACTTGTGGTCGTTGGCTTGTCTTGTTGCGATCCTTGGAATTGCCATTTCCTCGTATGAATGATCTTGACTTTTCGGTGTTCGACACGGTGCGATCTTCCCGTTGGTTTATTCCTTTTGACGCTCGAATCGAGCACTTCAAGAAAGACAAGATATGGGAGTATTACTTGTTTAAGTAATTCTCTTGATTTACGGCAACGGATCTCTTTCGATTATCTCGACTTGACCGCATTTCCTTGACTTTCCTGGCGACTTCGAGTCACTTCCAATCATTGGATGACTCTTCGTCACTTCAACTTGAGACTTGGCTATCTTGAGTTGACTTGATCGATATTTCACCGCATCTCACCGCACCTTTCGAGTTCCTATCTTTCTTCTTCTTTGCCATACTCACCGCCTCACACAGTAGTCTTCCTTAGTCTCCAGTAGTCTCCTTGCATGTTCAGGCATAGCCGATTTAACTCTGACTTAAAATTCGACCTATCTATTATCTATTACAATGCAATTTACAACAAAAAATGGGGTCAACTTCCTATTCTAAGTTTTGCATGACATTCATCAAAATCTACAAAATAATTTCCCAAAATGACGGTTTTGTATGAGTTTTTGACATTTTTTTCCCTCATTTCCCATCATTAATTTAATAAAAGACAACAAACATTAAGAATAGAAAATAGAAAAAATAATAAGTAAAAAAAATCAACTAGAGGAAATATTAAGACTCAATTACTAAAAGTCAAAGTTGTTTTAATATTTAAGCATATGGACTTGCAAGACAAAAATACTAAACGAAATAAGTTGAATTAATAAAAAATTAAGTAAAAAGAAATTTTCAGCCAATTGCCAGTTGCCACTACTAAACTCCTAAATAAATTTAGAGTTAGTGGTTACAAAAATAATTTAGGGGAACGTTAAACATGATTCGATATCAACTGAAAAGAATTTTTTTTTTTAGTATAAATTCTAGCTAGGTGAAATTTAACTTAAACACATGCCTAAGTTTTACAATATCTTACCACCATTTAGGTTACCAAGCGATTGAGAAGAATATTATTGTTGATTGATAAATAAATATTTATTTCTATACGAAGATAATATTTATGTACCTTTTAAAATTCTAACTGTCCTTTTTACATAAAGTTTAGTAATTTCTTGACATGTTTGTAAAACTAAAAATGAGGCCTTTCCTCGGCAACAATTTCTATTCTGTATCTTTACTTCGTTGTTTACGGATTGAAGCAGACACTCCATTCCATTGGAATTCAAAAATCACAAGTTATTTCAAGAAACGCAATGTAAAAAGCGCTCGCAATGTGTTTGACGAAATGCCCCACAAGAATGTGGTCACCTGGAACTGCATGATATCCGGGTATGTTAAGAATGGAATGATTCGTGAAGCTCGTGAAGTCTTTGATTCGATGCCCATTAAGAATGTGGTTTCATGGACTGCGATGTTAAGTGGGTATGCGAAGAACGGGAGGTTGGAAGAGGCGAGAGGATTGTTCGATTTAGTCGAAAAGAAGAATGTGGCATGTTGGAATTCTATGATTTCGGGATACGTGAACTCCGGCAGGATTAAGGGAGCTCGAGAACTCTTTGATGCAATGCCCGTGAAGAATGATGTTTCCTGGGCTACGATGATTGAAGGGTATTTTAGGTACGGGACAGTGAACGAAGCTGAAGGCTTGTTCAATGAAGCTACAAGTAAAAGCGTGTTGCTTTGTAATGCTATGTTAGCAGGGTATGGTGAAACAAGGCACGCCGACAAGTCATATGATTTGTTTATGAGAATGGCCAAACGTGATGTTGTTTCTTGGACTTGTATGATAATGTGTTTTGTGAGAGTGGGGGAGGTGGACAGAGCTAGGAGCTTGTTTGAGGAGATGCCCGAGAAGGATGCAGTTGCTTGTACTGTGATGATTAATGGTTATTTGGATCACGGAATAATCGAATCTGCTCGAGAACTATTCGATAGAATGCCTCACAAGGATATTGTTGCATGGAACTCAATGCTCACTGGTTTCGTTCATAACGGAAAATTAGAAGATGCTCTTAATCTCTTTGTGAGAATGCCAGAGAGGAACGTAGTTTCCTGGAATCTAATGCTATGGGGATATCTTCAGCAAGATGATATTAACACCGCTCGCGAGTTCTTTGAGAGGATACCTTGCAAGGATGAGACCTCATGGAACACTGTAATTTCTGGATATCAAACTGAAGAGGCAATGATTTTGTATGCAAAGATGTTATCCGATGGATTTAGGCCTGATCAAGGTACCTTAACCGCTGTGATATCTGTCTGTGGTATTCTTGCTATACAGGGTTGGGGAAAAGCAATGCATGTTTTTGTTGTCAAGATTGGTTATGAAACTGATAGCATGGTGATGAGTTCATTGATATCCATGTATTCAAGATGTGGCTTCATGAATGATGCCTCTTTAGTATTTAAAACAATGCCAATTTGTGATACTGCAGCGTGGAATGCCATGATTGTGGCCCAAGCACATCATTACTCTGCCAAGGAAGCCCTTGATTTTTTCATTGTATGACGGATGCTGGATGTCAACCTGATCATGTCACTTTCTTAGTCCTCTTGACTGCATGTGCTCATTCTGGGCTAGTGAGTGAAGGTTGGAAATATTTAAAGTTAATGGAGAATTGGAATCTGACTCCAAAGCCAGAACACGTTGCATCCATGGTTGATCTCCTTGGTAGATCAGGATTGCTTACTGAAGCCTTCCAATTTGTTAATCAATTGCCTTTGGATCTTCTGGAAAATGCCTGGCAAACATTACTTCATGCCTGTAGTATGTATGAAAATTATGAATTAAGCGATTTAATTGCAGAAAAAACTTTAGGCTATCAACCTTGTGATGTCTCAATGTGTGTGCTTCAATCAAATATATATTCAGCACGTGGTATGTGGAAGGATGCAGCACATATCAGAGCAAAACTAAGACAAAACCGATTAAGAAAAGAAGTGGGATGTAGTTGGATTGACATAAATGGAAGTGTTTCTTGCTTCTCATGTAATGATAAGTCTCATATTCGAGCCAAAGAAATATACAAAGAGTTAGACGGGCTTTATGTACTTATTGAGGAGCATGGGTTGGAGATGCGTTAAAGCTTCATTTCAACTCCTTGTCATTTGCCCATCAAAACATACTTTGCTACATCGTCATGAGCTTCAAAATTTTGGCTACTAGATTATGTGACTGCAAAACTTGGTCGCATAGCTCATTGAATGGTGTTCTACACCGAGGTCTGCAGGATCTTGAAGGGGTAGATTCTTTCCAGGAAGTTCTTTGACAACCCAAGGGAGGATTATGATCTTGAAGTGATTTCTACTTGTGAACTAAAAGGTCACCGGTGAAACAAGCACGTCTCTGCATATTTTCGAGGAAAGGACAAAGATTGTATAGATTATATATGAAGAGGTAAAAGCGGATTTTCTCTATTACCATAACATTCTGTTTGATAAGCGATATACATTTTTCTGTTCTTATTGAGCAACAACAGAAGCATAGAGATATATGACCTTGATTGAAAAATCTATTATACTTTTTTATGATAGTTCTAATATGATAGCACATAATTGAGGATTATACAAATGTCTAAGAAAAGAAACATTGTAAACAGCAGCACAAGATTATTCAGTGTGCAAAGTCATCCTTACAGCAGAAGTACCGAGTTTTCGAGTCTTTTTGCAGGTCTTTTTAAGTTCAGTCATTGTTTGTAATAAGGTGGAATGCATTTTTATAAGACATGATCTCATTTGTCTTCCATTAGTTATAAAGGGATGGAAATTTGACTGTAGGAGTTTGTAAATTGCTGCAAAGTTTGCAATTTGTCTCTTCCACGATCGAAACAATATCCAGGGGAAACTGCTGCCTCAGTCTTTTGGATGATGAATGTAGGAGCTAAATTTTATATCATTGCGTACCATTTTCATATACCCTTATTTTCGTGCTAGAAAAACTTAGTCTTGATATACATGTTACAGCTACTCTTACTATGGTTACACGTGATAGATTATATTTGGTTTCTGGAGGGCCTCTTCAGGCTAAGCAGAAGTCATGTAATAGAGTTCTTGCTGGAAATACTTTTATTTCCTAAAGTTGTGTACTGCACACATGCGTGAAGACTTCATGCCATTAATAAATCTTATAACCTTTATACAATAAATTATCAGGAGTAAAAGGAAACTCTGGATCAGCATATTGTGGCCTGCTAATTAAGATATGAAGCAGTTTGGTAATTCATTTTTCTGCTTTGTGTGTCTGGATATGGATTCTTGTTGTGCAAGGAAATAAATTAGGATTACAATTGCACTACTTGATAGTCAAGATTTCTTTCTATGACTTGGCACATCTTATTGTTTGTATGTGAAAAAGAAGAATGAAAATAAGATTATTTTTGGTGAAAAAGTAGATTTCATGCTGCAGCTGTAATGCAAGATTTCCAATGAAATAATCCAACAGCATATGTTTAAAAATAAAAACTGAACAATACCATTTGTATTTGTACTCGTTTTACAAAGCTACCCATTCACTAAGTAGAAGAGACTTTGGATTTATACACACCTAATGCACTCAATACCTCTCTTGGTTCTTAAGTACAAAAAGTTTTAAGGATTCTACTACAGCTTTTAGGTGTCTTTCCAAGTCATCACAGAACCTTTTGTAGATGAGTAAATGGGGCAGATAAAGAAAATATTTGTTTGGTTTTTGTTGGTAGCATTATAGGTATAATATAATGTCCAATTAGAAGATGGTGGGAGTAGTTTGGGGAGGAATCATTAAATCTGAAGTGGTTGAAAAGTTTGCAGTAAAGCTGTTCACAAGAAATTAGAAACTTTTACAAGTGGCATCTAGAACCACTTGCTTTGGCAATATACCAATTGAAAGGTTTCATCTTGGCATTTTCTTGACTGCTTTACATATCCTAGTATTGTTATTCATATCAAAAGACTTTTTATTCCATTTTAAAACATTCTTTCTTTTTGTTTCTACAGGGTTGGTTTAAAGCAATGCCTTGAAGGATGATTCAGGAAAATTCTGTGTGGGGTGCACTTTGCTTTTCTCAAAAAGTAGATGTTATCCGATAGTGCAAGCCCTTACCTTGATAATTCGGTATATATGCCAAAAAGCATACATTAAAGTTGCTGACTTCTTCAGCAAATGTATATCATGCTTTTGGCTTGCTTGAAAGCTACTCCAACGGCTACATTCCATGCTCACCTCTTGATCCACTATATTATTATACAAATTAATGTCATTAATTGAGTATATTCATATTATATTAGATCCTCTATTAGAAATAAGTTTGGAAAAATATCTAGTTAGTGAATACAAAACCACTCTCTGGCAACGGTTTGACAACTACTCATCCGTCAGATGTCCGATATATTTTCTTGTTAAATTACATTGTGAATTTCATTGCAATTTTGCCACATTCAAAAGTTGACGTTTTGGATCCCATGTATAGAATAATTTGAAACTTCACTATGAAGTCTTAATTCTTGATTAATGTAAGCATATTCGTTAGCTCAGAAGATTTACTGTTGACCTCAAACATGCCTGAACTTTGTCTATATGCAGTGAACTAGTTAGTGAATGACGATTGTATCTCATTACTTGCTTTCAGATGATTGATGTTGAACTTTTGACTGTTTTTTTCTCGACATATGTAAGCACACAGTAGAATACTGTAACAGAGTTTTCTTCAATTCCTCCTGAATCACCGAACCTGTGAGCCGAAATTTCTCAAGGTTCAAGATGTTGATATTATTCAGAATTGAGTCGAGCAATAATTGATTGTTTATCTATTGTGAAAAACAGCTTTTTACTGTTATATAGAATTACATTAAACTAGATATCTGTGTTATTATTATGATGCTGCTGCTGAGCATTAAATCCAGCAGTCCTAGCAAGAGCAAGGTCTAATATAAAATGTTCATTTAAGTATCTCTTGGCAGTTCAAAACAAAAGAATCAGCTAATGGTGTAGCTTATACTTTGAAATGAGGTTGTAAATACAGTTGACGAACTAAGTTGTTACAGAAAGTATGATGTGGGATTTTGCTTCCGGTCTTGTACATAATACACCCAATGCAAAAAGTATTCAATGTTTGACAAATTGTGGCACTTTGGCTGGAATCTATGCATCCTGCACAATGCACCAAGTGTAGGATGAGTTCCAGTTTGTGCCCCTCAATTTTTAGCTTCTTTTAGAGGCAAAGTTTATAAAGTCATATTCTACAAAGCAGGTACGAAGTTTTCAACCTGCTACTTGTGGTTATCCTGCTCTCCTTGCAGCACTTCTAAGTATTTGATTAAGGGATACATTACCAAAAAAAAATTAAAAAAATACCCTTAGATTTTGGCTATTTACAAGATGAACCCAAAAAAATTCATAATTACAGAAATCCCTTGAGGTTTAATTTCGTATTACATTTTAGATGGGTAATTATAATATATCGGGGGTGTCTGAAATGTTTTTTTGCTTATGAAGCAGGTAAAATGTATGACGGAATCAACCTCAAGGGGGTTTCTGTAGTTTTGAGAATTTTCTAGGTTTTCTTGTAAATACCCAAACCTCAGGGTTTTCTTTTGTAGCTATCCCATTTGATTAATGTTTTAAGGGGTAAATTTTCTGCAACTTGAAAACTAGAACTGCAGAATTTTTCCTCTCAAAAAAAAAAAAAAAAAGAAAAGGGGTGAATTTTCTAAGAACCGGAGAACTTGAAAACAACATAAGGGGGACACCACTAAATTTCTGCAACTATTCGAGATTGAATTAAACTTATTTGTCTATCTTGCTTATCTTGTAACTAAAACTGAAACTTTTTTGTTGCAAACTAGTTCAATTTCCTCTAAAATTGTTGTACAGTTTGCAGACATCAATCAGAAAATTGCTCGGATTCTGGATGGCTCATCCTTGGTAACACATGGACTGCAATAACTTCCATTCCTCGAGGCGGATCCAAAATCCAAACCTTAGACGGCCTCGCAAAACGTCTACCACAACAATCTTCCTACCATCAGCCGAAACAACACAGATTTTCCCGCGACCTGCTGATATATGCTCGGCACCTTTCAGGTACTCCAAATTCTCAATTATCTCGTCCCATCGATCATTATCACCATCATACTTGCTCAGTGAACCACTTTCTTGATCCACCATATACATAACACCATCACCATCATCGATAGTTGTTGGTCCGTTCCATCCCCCCAACATGCCCCTCGGCATTTCTTCCCATTGATCCATCACAACATCGTAAACGGCCCCTTCTTTTACTGCTTTACCTTTTATATTTACCATGCAGAGTTTCCCTCTATACCCAACCGCCTCAATCGCTTCTCTACTAAACCTCCCGTCTCTGAATGGCTCCCCTTTTTCCCAACTCCACTCAATTTCCTTCTTCGTCATGTCCCATCTCTCAATCGACCTCGCCACATCACTGTTGTATTTTGCGCCTGTACCGCTTGCAATGTATATTGTACCGTGTATCGAGCCGGTGACGCACCACCGGCGTGGAGCGGACAATGGAGGTCCGAAATTCCATTTACTGGATAAAGGGTCGAATACTAATGGACGTGTGAGTGCCGGGAGAAACTTGTCCGTGGTGGCGGATATTAGAACTAATTTGCGTGATGCTGTTATGGATTGGATTGGCAGAATTCTTGATATGTAAGATGGATGTCGGCGTAGTAGGCAGAGTGATGGATCGAATGGTGGGGTTGGGAGGGATCTCCATTTCGATGAAATGGGGTCGAAGCAGAAGAAATTAACCGTGTGTGATTGACATTGGCCTTGTACATGATTGAATGAGGAGGACATTGATGGAGTTTGGCTTAGGATAGCGTAAAGAGAGAGATATGGAGGAAAATTAGGAGAATAAACAAGGCATCGCCATGATTTGCAGACTTTGTAGACAAGTGAAGGTTGGAGAGTTGAAAGACAAAGCTGAGCTAAATGGTTTGGCAATCCAGGAAGTAATATTGACTCGGTTTGCTGGTTTTTATGCTCGTTTTCGTTGATGGTCTCTTTGTTTTTGCAGGTTTTTTTAGCAGCATTCATGGTGTGGTTTGTGAATATGGTAGTGGGCTTGAAGATCAAGCTTATATAGGCATGGTTTTTCTGTACCAGGTAATAAGTTTTGCTTGTTTGAGAATTATGTATTTTGGACTCTGTCATGGGCTAAATTAAGTGGAGTAGGTTCATGCATGAACTAATGCAAACATCATTTATGGCTAATAAGTATTCGAAAAGTATGTAGGACAAAAAGTTAAATTCCAAAATCTGTTGGGAAAGTGCTTTAAGTGATGCAACTATCTTATATTCTAAAATCTAAAGGTACAATCAAATTTCCACTTTTTAATGCAATAAATGCTTCGTGGTTTTGGACAATAAAGGCAAACTTTGAATTATATGGATATTTTATATTAAATACTTGAACTGTTATCCTTTTCTTCATACATGCTATCTAAATTTCTGCAAACTGATGCACATACAGATATATTTGACCTTTATCCTTCGCTTGATTTTCGGACCACCACCATAGTAATCTGTGCAATTTAAGGTCGGCAACCCAAATATGATACTCTATTCCGTGTTGGACTCTTTGGAAATTTGATCGGCCAGGATGAATTGTTTATCTCAGGTTTATCAAAACAAGCTCTTTGACTACAAATACTAATTTTGCCCGTTTGTTTGTCGTGCTCTTGGTTGAGAACTTAATCGGCCAGGATAAATTGTTTATCTCAGGTTTATCAAAACAAGATCTTGAGTACAAATACTAATTTTGCCCGTCTGTTTATCATGCTCTTGGTTGAGAATTTGTCCAGACGACGTGGCACAATTATATAATTCAATATAACTTCAATCTTTTTGTAATCCGTCTTTAGTGAATTTGTTTTGTCCCTCGTTTGTGTGGGTAGTATTATGTTTCTGTTTTTCATTTGGGTAATTTTGTCATTTTGGAAATGTATCCAACTTTATCATCAATGCGAAACAAAATATTGTTATCCAACTAAAATAATAACAATCATACTTCTCAAACAAATCCATGAACTCAATTATATTATTCAATCCTAATTTATGCAAATTATTTTATCAGTCCAGTCAACAATTTGAAATGAGTCGTAGTATCGGTATACATGTCATGTGTACGTAGTAATATCATGTGTATAAACGTGCCAAACACGTAGTTCACGGGATGTTTGTCATACATTTTCAGTATCTCGCTAAAGTTCCCAAAGTTTGCAGTCATCTTCTCACTTTACAAATTTAAGGCATACTGACGTGGATATTTTCTCCGGGAAACTCTTCATAAATCATAATATAGCTTGTGATATCACTCGACGCGTCTCAACGTGGCAATGCACCATCCACAGAGCGAAAAAACGATTTTCATGACATAATGTAGCGTATAAAACCCATTTTACAAGCTAGTCAAGCTTATCCGGTTTCACCGCCTTTTAAAAAAAACACACACACACACACACAAATATATATATATATATATATATGTTTTTCTTTTGAGGAATTAAACACACATATATGATAGTGTGTGTATATAAAATATCTGTATGGATTTAGTTCAAATGAGACCATCCTCCCTAGGAGAGACAGTGTGGACTCATCTTACCCATTAATCTTAGAAAATAAAAGAATGTGATCAATTCAGTTTTTTTTCTATTTTCCATTATTTCCGCTCATTTAAGGGTAATTTTGTAATTTTGTAATTCAAATCAATTATCCCAGCTGTTTTTCTGGTATGTTTGACTTTTTGTGACGATTTTATGGGGTAAAATTGTAATTGCCGGATTTAATGGCGTTAATTAAGGAACCAGTTTTCTTTTCAATTTTTTTTTATTTTACAGTATAGTTAGGGTTATTCTGCTGCTTAATTAACTATAAAATAATGCATATTTAATTGTTTTTGTTGAACTATTTTAAGACAATAAGACATAGTTGAATATGATGTATTGCATATTTAATTATTCTACACTACATAAATAGTTTCTATATAATGCATAGTTAGTTATGAAAATGGGATGTTGCTTTTTGAAATTATGAAAATAGGATGTTACATAATGTACTACATATTTAGTTATTCCACACTGTATAGAAAGTTTCTATATAATTCATAGTTAGTTGATTTTGCTGCATAGTTTATGACGCATTGCATAGTTGGGTATGTGCAATGTATTTTTAATTTTTAACATTGTATAAATACCTTCTAGATAATGTATAGTTTGTTGATATTTGTTGCATGGTTTCAAATATGCAATATTTTATCGTAATTTATATGCAGTGTTTCTTCACAGTTTTTTTTTTCTTTGTAAAATATGCAAAAATGTTAATGGTGTGTAGGAAGATAAATTTCTTGTGTTGCGTTAATGGAGAGAGAGAGAGAGAGAGAGAGAGAGAGAGAGAGAGAGAAACACATCAATTTGAGATTGTAGGAGAGAAAGGGATTTGGTTCTAATCTCCTTCCTTTTTTATAACTACCTTGTTATCTACTATTTTACCCTATTATCCTTATGTTGATTAAATTAATATTTTAATATATTTTTTATCCATTAAATCACACCCATTGATTAATAGTGGGAGATGGTTGAGATTAGTCTATTGTGTCTCACCTAGAGTCATGGTCTCACTTAAAGGATGAACCCCATCCCTGAGGGACCCCCACTGCCCTTACCCTAGAGCTTCGTGGAGGATGTGAAACGCGGGTTATGCCTCAACTAGTCAGGGTCCTTGGGCTGCCGAAGACTGAGTCACCACACAAGAAGTTCTCCTCTATCCTGTAAATCGTTACCAGATGGATTCGAACAACCACACTGTAGGTGCCAGCAAGTAGGCATCACGTCACCCAAGTCATTTACCAGTTGAGCTATGCCCCGGGGGCAAGTCATGGTCTCACTTAATCCTCCCCATGTGTATATATATTTTTGCATCTTAAAGACATAGTGGCAGCTAATTAGAAAACACGTATAAAGGGAAGCCTTTTAAAATAGTATTAATATTCCTTTTAGAAGTCTAGGAGAATCTCTTAAGTATGTCACCTTTGATTCCTTAAGTCATACAGAAATGTACAATGTACGGCCTTTAATATCTCGGGGAAACCCTAGGCTCTTTTTCTCTCTAACCTTCTCTCTTTTGTTTCTCTTCTTGGCCATTTTTGGCTGGAAATCACCCCACCTACATCTTATTATCAATTTATTTACTAAATAAGTGGTTTCCCACATAGATCTGGATTGTTTGTTTGTTTTTGTTGTTTTTGATTTTGCCGTCTGGTGCGGCGCTTGGTTTATCATCGTCTTGGTGCGGTGTTTTCTTGTGTGGACGATTCAGACAAACAAGTTTTCGATCCAGCGGACAGAGATAACAAATCAGATTATGGTCTTCAACAGGTTGCAGATCTGGAATCATAGGTATTCTGACATTATTGAGAATTTTCAAAATTGTAGGCTTTAAGCCGGTTTTTGTTATTAACCTAGATGCTATGAGTCTTTTCATAGTTAATCTTCCACGGTTTTTAACAGATTTGTTTCTGTCTACTATCGATGTATTGCTAGTTTGAATTATTTAATGAAATTATTTTTCCTTTTTGTCAAAAAAAAAAAGTCATACAGAAGAATATTTTGTTTGGTCCTTGATGCTAATTAAAATGACAAATCACTCTAGTCAAGCGTTTTCGTAACAAGTACAACTTCTTTTTCGAAGCTGGTAGTTCATGAGATGGGAACTTATCTTCTATAATTCAGCAAATGTTCGAGGGGTGATGTAGTTGTTCCAGGGAAGCCCCTCCGACGCTCAAGTCCGTATTGGTTCGAGAGAAAATCCAGAGCAAAAGAAATAACAATTGAGAGCAGTTAGCTGAGCATTTGTGCAAATAATGGAAGAGATTTTTTTATACCTGTGTTGATGGGTTGCATGGGTCTCGCAGTACGGAGTGGGCACGTGGGCTAGATAATTATATCTGTGATCTAAAATTAATTTTAATATTGGATAATTAATTAAGTAATTTTGGAATTAAATAGTGTGTAAAATAATTAAAATAATAATAATTGAGAAAATCGATTTTGTCCCAATTAGCCTTTATTAAATTTTGGTAGAACGATCAATAATGACCATTTTGAATTTTCTATTTTATTTTATTGCCACATCTTTTAATCTATAACTGCATTGTAGTTACATATGCATATTAAATATACTTTGAAACTATAGGGGTGGAAATAGGTCAATTACCCTATAGGGCCTATGGTTCGGCCTATTATGGATTGGATTGGCTTGGCTTGGCTTGGCTTGGCTTGGCCTATTTAAAAATGGGTCGACTTAGGTTTTTATAAAACCTATTTAAATAGTTAAGTCAAACCCAGACTTTTGAAAAAGCCTTTTAAGCTCAACAAACCATCCACCTATTTGAAACCTACATGTATAAGATATATAAATAAATAGAGATTATCTGCTTATTTGAGGAAATTACAGAAATTATCTTGAAGATTTGATTGTTTCTTTTGTTTTATTACTTCTTGATGGTTTCATTTGGATTTGTTGTTGTTATGGACTTATTGGATATTGTATCTATTGTAAAAATATAGTTTGTGGGGATTTCGCAGTAGATGAACAAGACACAATAAAATCTGGAACTTGTAGAATATGAAGAAGAACATATTTTATATATCAAACTTGAAAAATTTGAACACAACAACAATGGAGAATCAACCGAAATAAGTCTAAGGCGTGATAATCACTTTTATTAAAGTGTTATTTGCCCCAACTACACTTGCAAATCGGGTTTGTAGGCAAATTACTTCTAGGATACAATAGACACAAAGAAACAACCAATTTGCAAGTTATTGGATTGTTTCAACAAGAATAAAAATGCTTAAGTTGGTTTAAATCTGACAAAGAACACTTATTTATACAGTCTTTGGTCCCAAGACGTTTTTGGATTGAAAGAATTCTACCCCTTAGGAGGAGTTGCAACTTTTCGGTAGAAAACATATAGACAACTTTTTAAGACTGCACATCAAAGTCGCGGCTTTACCTTTAGTTTTTGAAGTAAAGTCGTCCAGAACTTGTCCACTGAGTTTCTTCCGAAAAACATCATCAAAGTCGCGACATTAACCATCAACGCTGCTGCTTTGATATATTTCAAACTAATAATTCAACAGTATCAACATATTTATGTACTTTGGAGATGTGGTGTGTGTGATGGATTCTTGTCATGTGCATTTTGTTGTTTTCATTATGAATCTTGCATTAAACTATTGGGAGATTGTCGTGCGTTTTTTGTAGTTTACAATTATTATTTTTTAAACAGACTTTGATAAGCTTAAGCAGGCTTTATATCGGCCCAGGCTTGGCCTTTTTTTACTTAGAAAGCCAGGCCGATCCTACGAGAAAAGCCTATTTCAGATAATAGGTCAGATTTGGATCTAAAATTAGTAAAACAGACCCAGATCCTCTAACTCAAAGCCCCGCATGGCTTGACCCATTTTCACTCCTATTTGAAACAAATAAAAAACAAGTGACGGATCCTATTTTTTGAATACAACCGGAGATAATAGGAGAGGGAACATACACACTCGTATGTGACCAAACTCGGGTTAATCATCATATCAATACAAGTCTCTACATTAGAGCACAAGTGTCGGATCCTATTTCAAGAACAATTCATAGTAACAAATTTATTTTGGATTCAAGAATAATTCGCCAGTCCTTAAAATCCATATATCAGATATTATTTGAAATAATATGATAGGATCTCGATCATACAATAAAATTCATCTTTATAATATATGATTACCTTGGGATTGTTTTTCTATACAAATACATCATTTTTTTAATAAGTTGGGAGTAGTGGTTCAAGGGGAGGGTATCAATTTCAAAGAAATTGAAAGATACTGGTTTTGAATCATGGTCAACACCCTAACAAAGGGTGAACGATACCACCTGAGCTACAAGCTCGTGGTCTATACAAATACATCATTATATTTTATAAAAATTAATGTATTTATGTGAGAAGATCCCTGATAAACTACCCAGAAAATTGTGTGATAGAATAAAACTGAAGGTCCATAATGAATAAAATAACCAGTAAAAAAAAGTAATCTAGTATAATTATATTAAAATAGGAGTAAGACCTCATAATAAATCGCTATAAGAGCAAAATATTTGAAAGATTTTTGTATATTATTATGGGAATTCATTTTACCACATTGTACTATTGATTTTGCATCAAATACCCCCACTATTAAAACCTTGATTCACCCACCCACCCCGCCCCGCCCCCACCCTGACCAATAAACTATATATTGATGGACAAAGATACCCTTGAAATGAATAATATATGTTGTCATCTATAATTAAATTTTAATTAGTTTGATCATATATTTTTCTTAACTCTAATCTTATTAAATAAATAAATCAATAATTAGATCTAAAATGAATAAAATAGCAACAGTAATTTCGACAGTATTGAAATTTTGACATTCAATTTTTGATAATACTACCTGTATGTCTGCGTATTGATACATTGCTCTAAAAAGTAATACTAAAATTTATGGATAAATCAATTGATATTAATTTGTATTTACAAATATTCTATTATATAAGATCATGTAGGCCAAACATATTTGAAAGTTTTGAAGGTCTCAAAACGTTCATTTTAACAGATGTCAGAGAAAGTTTTAAACCAGATGTTGTAACATTTCATATAACACTTTATATAACACACATCAGAACAATAACACACGATGTAAAATTTATCTAGAAGTGTCAATATGACGAAATTACTAGTTGAATATGTACTGTTTACAACTCAAATCTCAAAGTATCAACTAGTCTAGTAAAACAAACTCCTATCAAGTAGATCACAACTTTGTAAATTAGTTCATCCAACAAAACAAGTGTATGAACTCTAGTCCGCTTAAAAATAAACTAAAATGGACGAAAAAATTAATGTGTCTTCTCGTATGATTAAAGTTATACTATATATTTTTTTAAATTAAATTTAAGATTAATTTGATTTAATAAAATTTGGGACCAAATTAATTCACAGTTAATTATAAAAGAATAAATTCTTAAGAGCTAGTCTCCTGTTAGACCGTCGACTAAGTATCCTACCCATCGCCCAGCCCTGACCCGGATTCGCCAAAAAAAAAAAACTCCCACTTTCATCACGTTCTCTCCTCTCTCTCTCTCTCTCTCTCTCTCTCTCTCTCTAATATACGTGTCTGTGTGTATACTTATGTATATCTACATCCACACGGCTATTTTGCGCCCTTCGAGTTTCTCTCCTGCGGTCGCCGGAATATTCCAATCTCCGGCGATCGATGACCGCATTCCCATTCCCTCCATTTTCTTCCCTCGGTTTACCTACAACACATACATGTTCCATTCCTCTTACACAAATCACTGAATAATTCTTAATTTCTTAATCATGTTCATATCTCTTTTTGCATCTATTATTGGATTTGTGCACCCAAATCTGTATTATATATGATTATATATATGGAATCGTGCATTTGAGGCGACATATTCAACAAGATAATAAAGAGAAGCCACCGCAAGGTGGCTAAATCCGATGTTGATTTCGCTTACGCACTGCCAGGCCAGAGTTCCGGCTCCGTTGTCATTGTCAACCACGCTTCCCGCGGCGGAGTACCGCTGAATTTATCTGAACAACAGCAAATGACTTCTGCTGCGGCGCGGCCGCCTCTTGGCACAATTGAAAATCTGTCGATGTTTCGAGATGTTTTGGTGTTGGAGCACTAAATGATACAAGTATTAGTATCAACTAATACTTTTATGGAGAAATACTAATACATTTTATAAGAAAACTAATACTTTGCAGGAGCACTACTAAAATACTCTCTAAGAAATTACTAATACTTTTTCGAGAAACTACTAATACTTTTCCGAGGGACATCTAATACATTTCGGGAGAAAAATTTAATTATATTTAGGGAAACTACTATACTCTACAGGGAACTACTAATACTTTTTCGAGGAACTACTAATACTTTTTTGAGAGACTGCTAATACATTTTGGGAGTATATATATTCAGGAGAAATACTAAAATACTCTCAAGGGAACTACTAATACATTTCAGAAGAACGACTAATACTTTTCAGAAGGACTGTCAATACATTTCGGAAGAAAAATTTAACTATATTCAGAGAAACTACTAAAATAGTCTCCAGGGAACTACTAATACTTTTTCGAGGAACTACTAATACTATTTTGAGGGACTGCTAATACATTTCGGGAGTAATTTCAGGAGAAATACTAAAATACTCTTCAGGGAACTACTAATACATTTCAGAAGAACTGCTAATACTTTTTAGAAGTACGGCTAATACTTTTCGAATGATCATTAATCGGTGGTCCCTGAAAACTACTAAAACACTACTGCTAATATTATGGAAATGCCACCGGATCCACGGGTCAGATCCGTCTAATAGGTCAGACCCGTTAGACGGTCTGACGGGAGTTTTTTGTGAATTCTTTATGGTTTATGGTAGAAGCACGACGTAAATTCAACATTTTGCTTAAATTTAGGTTATTTTTGTCAATGAACTAAAGTTTTATTATTTTAGGAGTATTTGAAGGTTTTAATAGTAGAAGAGGGTATTTGGTACAAAATGAATAGTACAATGGGATAAAGTGAATTTTACCCTATTATTTATAATAATATATAGGAGATTCCAATGAAAATATCGTTTTTTATTTAAATTATTTCAAAAATTCTGAAAATGTTTTCCAACAGACAATTGAAAAAGAAGATTTTTTCCTCAAAACTTGAGGCTATATGTAGTTTGTTCATATATAGCGTGTGATATAAGATCAGGTTGAGGTGTACGCGACGCGGTATAGATATTTTAAATTGGGAATCATGTCATGACACTAAATTTGGAAAGTAGTTGGTTACTAGGTTAGATGTTAGAAAAAAATTGGATACTCTACTCGGGTTTGTACATATATGATCCTTACTCCTTAGTTAGCATATTAGGCACTGGGATTATGTTACATGCACTGTTTAAAATACCGCATGCACGGCTTGCTTCAACCGGTTATACCGGGATCGGGTAGTTAAGTACGTGACGGTAAGATTCAAATAATCATTTTTCAAACTGGTCAATACCGGTCAAACTGGACAATACCGCTCATTACCGGCCTAAAACCGGTTGAACCGAAAATTGCTAGATTTTTTGAATTTTTGTATTTTTCCAGTTTTTTTTATATAAAAATAGAATTTATAAACTTAATATATCATATATTTATGTCATTATTTGAATTTTGAGCTATCTTTTCTTTTTAACTAAATATATAAAAATTTCCTTTTACATTAATAAATTACATTCATATTTTATATAATATAATTTCAAATATAATTAGTTTTTATTAAAATCGGTAAAACTGGCAGTTGAACCAGTCTGACCGGTTGAACCACTTACCGGTGACTTGGCCATTTTGATCATCGGTACGGTATTTAAAACACTGGTTACATGTACAGATGGCGTAGGGTCGTCTCCACATTGAACCCCGCCCTGTTAGGTGCGGGTATAAACCCGATCAAACAGTTCTAGGGCTGGTTATAAACCTGTTTGAGTAAAATTCGTCGAGTCCAAAGCGGGTAACAAGTTTGGCCAAATCCGCCCCGCGTATAATATATAATCACTTTTTCTTTAACTAAAGAATAGTTATTACTTATTATTTTAATTTTACATTATACTATTGCTCTTGTTTTCTGAAAATTGATATCATGTTTTTCTTGTAATATTTAAAAATATTTAAGAATTCCAATAAATTACTTTTTAATCATGTTTTGCTTTGTAATTGATTTATAACTGAAATCGGCGGAAAGGGGCTGTATAGAAAGCCAATCAAGTAGCTTTAAAAGTTATATATATTGATTCAGTTTATTTAGGACATATCACTCTAAGTTAAGGTCTCAGATATAGTCTAAGTCTTCTTCTCCAAAGTTGAAAGTCTTATTGGGAACTTGTCTGCAATACCAGCAAGCGTTAGACGGGTCCTGGGATTGTCCTAGGGAGACCCTTCCAATGCTCAAACCAACACGGTGAACGAGAGAAAACATAAGATAGTTAACGAATACCGATGAATTAACTGAGACTATGAAAATAATAGAGATTATGACTTACAAACAAAGAGGAGAGACCTTTATATACTTGGGTAGCGGGTCTATGGACCGTGTAGGAGAAAATGACTCATGAACCGGATCCAGACCGCGTGGGTCAGGTTATTCCATCTGTAGCGCACTAATTAATAGGTAATTAATGGGATTAAATTGAATTATATATTAATAATAAAAGGATATTTTTGCTCCTAGCTCATGTGCTGCGCAAATATAGAGTAGTGTAGGAGCTAAATTGATACTTGTTTTTGGCTTGTCTTGTTCCTTATTTTGTCTTGTCTTGATATTCCTTGGCCATTCTCACATAAGGACAAGCTTGGAAAGAGTGTTTTGACCATGTCTCTCAAAGGTAATATTTTCTCTCCTACTTCTCTTTAATTTTGAATCTTTTTGCTTGGTAAATACTTAGTGAAATTTTCTTGAGACCTAAGGAGAATGTCTATGGAGAGTTGGATTGAGGAGTGGGATGGACTACATAGTGAAGAGAGAGGAGAGCCCGAGAGCCAGGGTAGGACGCGCAGAAGCGCCCTCCAGGCGCCCTCCAGTGCGGGGGAGAGCGCGTCTCCAGGGACGGCCTGAGCCCCCAGTCCATACTTCCTCGCGTGTTTCACTGTCTTATCTGGAGTTCTCTTATATTTCGAGCCGAGTTTCGGATTCCGATTTTTTGTTGTTTTTGGTCGAGGGCTGGGGCGTCATCGGCCGATTGGTTTTCGGTTCCGTCATTCCATTTTCGCCTTTGCCCGTGGGCTTTGATATTCCTATAGCTCCTGAGCTATGTTTGGTTGGTGAGGGAGTCGTAGACCTTTAGTCTGATTTGTGCCCAAGTGAAGAGGTTCCCGAGAAGGAGTCCGAGGGGGAGAGTCCAGGTGAGGCTCCTTGGCCTAAGTATCAACATAGATCTCCTCTTGGATGTCGAGATGTAGTCCCGGGAGAGTTAGTGATACGTGTAAAATATACGTGCATTTAGGGGCTTATTTTGATATATATTTGATGTATTTGCACGTGTATTTAGTGTATTTTACTTGATTTCCTTAGAAGGGCATGATACTGCATATTCTTGTCATTTTTATAGGAAACAGAGCTACAATGAGAAGATATCAGTTAGAAGGCCCGGACAAGAATGACAAATGCAAATAGATGATCGAATACGCGAAGAAAAAATAACGAAAAAACAAGTTACACGATTGGACCGTGTGAATTCGCACAACCGTGTGAATGGTGTTCGTGTGTTTACACGTCCATGAGACTTCTTCGAGGGAAGAATTTCAAAGACAAATCACACGACCTGACTGTGTAAAATGACACGATTGTGTGTTTTTTTCGTGCAAAAAATAGAGACAAAACCACTTACGCGGCGAGACCGTGTGGAATCACACGGCCGTGTGAACTATCCTACGTTTATTTTTATTTCTAATCCCATCGAAACTCTACCAGTGATCTCTCAAAGCACCTATATATAGGGGACGAATGCATGGATGAAATTATCACTTTATAGATCAGAGAATACATCAAAATACACTAGGATTACACAAATCTACACACTTCTGACATGAAGACACTCATCTACGAAGAACACCACAAGGCATTTCATATCTACGGAAGCACAATGATTCAAGGCTGGGAAGAAGGATTAATCCTGACAAGAAGGGTTCTATCTTTCTTAGTTTAGATCTCTTGTTTGTACTTAAACGATGTCAAACTATTTGATTTCAACTTTGTCTATGAACTTGTTAATAAATATATTGGGCTAATCTTTCTGATCCTAGGGCATAATCAAAACTGTGGATTCATGCTAAATCTATATTAATTGTTTTCTTAATTGATTTATGTGTTCTATTATATGAATTTGAATTCTTATTTCTTGTAGATTATTTGGCCAATAATTTACATGTTATATTTGTTAGTTCATAATTCGGGAGATGAGTTCTAACGAACGAAAATCGAATTCAGACATAAGCGGATATAGAGTCGAGAGACTTATAATGTTTATGGGGAGTACTTCAATTCAAAGATCTTTTGGGATTTAATATTATTGTTGAGTAGGGATGCTAGCAATTGGTATTAATCAACTGTTTATTTGCTTTGGGAGAGAGAATAAACTAATTTAGGAATTGAACCCATAGAAACACATCAACTGATTTTGATAAACATTAATTGGATTTAATATTGAAGAAGCATGTTGAGATTATGTGCCTAGGATTGCTTTCGTGTTTGTTGAAACTTGTGGAGTTTGGATTTTTACAAATTTAAATATTTTATTTTTACTTGTTTATTTAGGTTAGATAATAAAAAAACTTGTGATTTTCAACTGCTTCAATAAAATTGGAATACGATATTTAGTTTTGTCGAAATGTTTCGTATTCAATCCCTGAAGTATACGACCTTGCTCGCCATTATATGCTAGCTACGTTGTACTCTTGCAATTTAGTGAAAATATTTTTACGATCAGTTAGCTAGTAGAGTTACCTCACGATGTATTCGCAGATTGAGGGAGCAATTAGGGCTTCCTTTGGACAGGTGGGGGCATGTGTTGGACAGGTGGTTCTTTCGGCTTATGCGTGCATACGGGGATATGAGTATGCTATCTCGAGGCCAGATATGCTCGTTACTGTATATGGATTACATTCTCTTCTCTATACTAAGAACTATTCAGAAGATACTTTCTTTCATTTCTTTCCCCGCTCCCAGTGCAAGTTCATCACGAGGCTTCCTTCTCTTCGCGGGCAGTGGAAGGAGGATTTATTCTTTATGAGGTATAATAGTTGGGAGCTTCCCCATGAGTGGGTTTCAGAGGCCAAGTCGGCACGTGGTATTGTTGCTTCATGTAAAGAAATGTCGGAGATCTATAGACTGAATGAGTTATTTAAGAGTCTTTTGGATGTTCGAGAGTTTTTGGGTACTCATGAGTGTTTACTTTCTTACTTTGCTCGTTATCTTTGTTCGTGTACTTAACCATTTTTCTATATTCTGATATTATATCTTGTTTGCTCCTCAAGAAAGAGAGTTACAATGTTGCTGAATTGATGGCCTTCAAGAAGAAAGAGAAGGAGAAGGCAAAAGGAGCATCCACTGCTGGCGAGAGCTTGAGTGCCCCGCCCCTGGTAGATGATGAGTGTGGAACGCGCCCTTATCGTATGATGGCAATTAGCGTTCGCATTCTTGTCTTGGGGACTGTGTTGATATTGTTCTTGCTTCCCGTTCTCCTATAGGACGGATCCTGGCGAGGCTACTTTCTGGACCGTTGGTCTTCCAGTTGTCTTTTTCTGGTGGCGTGAACTGCCGTGAGGGGATTTAGTCCCATTGTAATTACAAATTCAGGCATGGGGTATACCAGTATGAGGGGAGCATTGTCAGCTGATGACTAGTCCCGCCTTGGGTCCTTGTCATTGAAGGATATGGAGACACATCTTTGTGGAGACATTGTCCAAGTAAGCTTCATGGTGACTTTATGTTTTGCACTTCATTCTTGTTTTCTTTTATTCAGTAGAACTTATGCAAGAGTGGATGTAGGTCTTGACCTCACGCCGTAATCGAGCCATCGAGGTGAGGTGGTAGAGGATGAAAACCGCCATCTTCAGAGTGAGGTAAAGAGCCTCAAGGAGGGCGCCTATCAGCACAAGAGCCAGTTGTCTGATTTGTTTTAGAAGTATGATTGGACGAAGGCTCAGCTTGAGCATCAGGCGAAGACAGGCGAGGTGCTTCTTCAGCCTTCTTCCGATGCCCAGTTGTTGGCAAGAGAGATGTCTAGCTCAGTGGAGGCCTATAAGGCTTCCTTGAATTATCGCTCGGAGTTATTGAGGGAGTTTTCCATTTACTTTGACAAGGCGGTCCGCCATTGCCAGAAGGTGCTGCGACAGAGAGAGAAGGTCTCCCGCGAGGTGGTAGGCATCTTGGTTTGTGGAGTTTCTGACGAGGAGGAAGAGGGAGAGATCAAGGCCTTGCAAGATCTTCCCGCATGCTTGATTAGTGATAGTTTGTGTGACCGGACGACCTTTGTTTTTAGGCCACCTGATTAGGGCTCTATTTCTGCACTTGGATATTTTTCTTGTTATTTATCTGAGATGTTTCATTGCCCCCGAGGGGCCATACATTGCTCTATCTCTTTACTATTATGCTTATGTTCATATTTTTCCTTATGCACGTTTGCACTTCATTTGTAGTATTTGCATACATTCCTTGTGCGTGGGGACTTGTTCACGTTTTGTATGGAAATGGATCATTCCCTTTGGGAGGAAGCCTTAGTTCTTTCGGAATGGGTGGATATGCTTGTACTGAGATTAGGAGGCATTCGTCCAAAGCCCGGGGGGCGCCCTTCAGGAGCTCGGGGGCCCATTTACGGAGCTCGTGTTTCTATCATCCCTTTGACTATCTATTAATTCCTTCCGCGTATGTGTTAGTCTTATTACCTTCTTTTCATTGCATATTTATGTGGTTACGAGAATCCCTCGGTGAGGTGGCTCTTCCCCTCCAGGAGCACCAGAGGAGGTTTAATTTATGAGGACCCCCTGTGAGGGAGCCCCTCCTCTCTAGGGGCACCGGAGGAGGTTTTATTTACGAGAACCCCCTTATGAGGGAGCCCCTCCCCTCTGAGAGCACTAGGGGAGGTTTGTTGAGGAGAGCACCCGAATAATTGTTGATTGTGGCCGTATTCGACGATTAAATGCATGCAAGTAATCATGGCAGAAAAGTAAAAGTAATTCATTGATTATTCATAAATCAATAGAATTTTACGTCCCATGGGTAGAAATAAGTTGAAAACAGAAACAATAATGTTTAATGCCTCTAGGGCGAAATAAACTAAAAACAGATAACAATGCGAGAACCACTGAAGAGAAGAGAAGAACTGATATTTCTGGGAGCTAGTGAGATTCGTGACTCCTAGGGTGGTGTAGCGCTATCACTATCTGGTCGTGGGGAGTTCACTTTATCTTTAATGTGGCCATGTAGTGTTCTCGGGTAGTCTTGACATCCCCAATGGTCTTGCTTATTCCCTATTCCATCGGGAACTTCAGCTTGAGGTGTATTATAGAGGGAATGGCCCGGGACTAGTCTAGGACGAATCGCTCCAAGTTTGTGTTGTAGAGGTAAGAAGCACCCATGGTGATGAGTTGGACCATCCTTGCAATGTGGTTTGGGATGCCCCCAAGTACCTTCTCTTGGGCCAGGATCCTTGTATAATTCATGTCGATCCACGTACTCTTGTAGATTGCCCTTATGAATTAGCTTTTTAATTTCTTTCCTTTGCTGAATACGGGTTTCGGTGGTATGGCCCCTGCTATGGTGGAAGTGGCAGTAGAGGTCGGAATGAAGTAGCGATGGATTATTTATCATCTTCCGATGAGGTTTTATGATTTCCTGCCTTTTGGGCGGCTATTAGCACTTATGTCAATAGTGCATTCATGGGGTAGATGTTTGTTCATAATTCCCTATTTGTTGCTTCGAGGCCGGTTCTTGTCATCCTCTTGGGTTTTGCGCTTATTCATGTGCTGGGATTCAATGACCCTATCTGCCTGGATGGGCGCTTTGATACAACTTGCGAGTCTTTCTAGAGTGGTACGAAGTTCTTCTTCTAGTGGTTCCACGAAATGTCCTCGGGAAATGACACGTCGTTGAATCCTGGTCAAAGTTCCCTTTGGATGTCACTAACTTCATTCATGGCCTCCACGAGTTGTCCTATAAAGTCGTGCAAAGGTTCCCTTGCCTTGAGTTGAAATAGATGTGCGATGATCTCATGGTTTTCCTCGTTGGTGGAGAATTGTTGCACGAAAACCTTAGCAAATTTATGCATCATGGTGATGGAGCCCACCAGGAGCTAATTGAACCAAGTCAGGGCTTGCTTGGTTAGAGTGGTTCAGAATGCCTTGAAGTAGACAACATTCATCATGTCGTAGAGATATGCTTCGACATAGAATTTGTCTAAGTGCTCCTTGGGATCTCCAGTTCTATCATACTCGGGGAGATTGGAGGTCTTGATTCAGAGGGTAGTAGCTCAGTTAGGATTGTAGGGGCCAATGGACTCTTTTTCGTCTGGGTGGTATCCCACGAGTTGGACTAGCTAGCTCGTCCATCTTGGGACTCTTTGGGTAGTGGCGGTTCCACACGATTCTCGCCGCATCCTTCATCTCTTCCTCCCTGACCTCTCAAGTCAGGGTCTTCAACAGCGGGTGGAGCTTGAGGCGGTCTTTCCGCGACTCCAGCCACGACTTGATACCTCAGAGCATTACGGGCATCTTCTTCCAGTACGGCTTGGAGGGCTTCCTTCTTTGGGGGGCGGAGCTCCTCGGGGAGAAGGGAATGGTGCCCTTTTCTCTTGTGGGGGAGGAAACACTCTTCCAGTGAAAAGAGGGTTGGCCTCACATCTTATTGGTGGTCGTTCCTCCTGCTGGTCTCTGACTCCATGGTCAGCAGCTTGGGATCCAGCTCCGTGTGCTTGAGATCGGGTCTACATCTTTATGTCCTTTGGTTGTTCCCACTGGCAGAGCCAAAATAATGTTGTTTTTTAGGGCACTTGACTCCAAGTTAAAGTCTATGATATAGTCCAAGTCTTCTTCTCCCAAAGCTGAAAGTCTTCCACTAGGAATTTGCCTGCAACACCAGCAAATGTTAGACGGGTCCTGGGGTTATCCCATGGAGGCCTCTCCGACGCTCAGCACGGTGAACAAGGGAGAATACAAGATAGTAAATGAATACCAAATATGAATTAACTGAGACTATGAGAATAACAGAGATTTGGACCTACAAATGAAGAGGATGAACCTTTATATACCTGGGTAGCGGGCTATGGGCTACATAGGAGAAAATGGCTCGCAGGCTGGATCCGGATCCCTTGGGCCAGGTTATTCCATCTGTATCCACTAATTAACAGGTAATTAATGGGATTAAATAGATATATAAATTGAATTATATATTAATAATAAAAGGACATTTTGGCCCCAACATATATTAATGACAATACTCTTCGTGAATAACCAACTTCATTTACCTCATGTTTTCTTTTTCATATAAGTATTGATTTTCATTAGTTTTTACCTAGGACAATATACTTCCAGTAATCTTATGCAGGTTTAGAATGAAAATAAAAACATTGCAAGTTGGATTTTTCTAGCGGGTTACGGGTCCAAAGTGGGGCAGGGCAGAGCATGTTTTCAAGTACAGCGAGGTGAGGCGGGTCCTAGGTTCAGATTTTATTTAGCGGAGCAAGTCCCGAGTTTAGCCAAACACGTCCCACACCCACCCTATTGCCATCTCTAGTTATATCTTATATGGTTCATTCGAAACCCAATTATTAGTTACTACAATATGTATGCAATTTGATATCTATTACATATAAGTATCTTATAATTTTATTTAATTATGGCTCAAAAAAATATAAAAGTAGATAACATTCTGATTTGTAAATGTAAACTTAAAATTTGAATTTAAATGAAGTTCGAATATAAACATAAGATTTATTTGATATTACTATATGTATATAGTGATACACATTGCACCATAACCACAAACAAAAAAAAAAATTTTAAGTGACTATGTGACACCAACAACTATCATTATAAATTGTTGTTAAGTTGGTATTTTACCAACTTATTTGAGTATTTTAGATTAGAATTTGGTTTTATTTTGGGTGTTTTTAGAGTCTTTAGAGTCCAATTTATTTCAAATAGTGTCGATGAAGAGTCACTACTGATTTGTAGCCAGAAATGAAGAAAACAATGAAAACGGCGCGAAGAAAGAAGAAATCGCATGTGAGAAACGAAAAAATCGCACTTTGACCCAAAAGACGGGCGGCGCTGCAGCGCAAGTGCAGGCATGCGAGCTTGAGAGCGAGTATTTGGCGCTAACGCGCTTAACGCCCGGCTGCAGCGCCGGGCGGAATAAATGGACGATGCGGGTGGCGCTGCAGTTTAACGCCCGGGCACAAGCGCCGCCGGCGACAACTTGACTTGACGCTGGGCGCCGCAGCGCCCATGCGCGGGCGCCGCAGCGCCCGTGCGATAAAATGGCACGGAATTGTTGGGCGCCGCAGCGCCCATGCGCGGGCGCCGCAGCGCCCGGGGGCGGAAAATCCTATGTTCACCTACCCCCTTCTTGGACTTTTGTGTACTATAAATACCATCCTTGGGGCTTGAAATGGGGGCATCTTGGAACCCTTGGGAAGGCAATAAACACAACTACAAGACAAGGAAGAAGAATTTGAGCATTTTGAGAAGAATTTGGAGAAGAAGATTGGAGGCTTCTATCATCTAGAAATAGAGAAGATCCCTCAACTCTTGTTCTTATTTTGTTGCTTTCTTCATATCTTGTAAGATGTATTGTTGTATTTTCATGGATTCATTTTCTTTAATCATGAGCTAAACACTATAATTCTAGAGGATTGATGTAATCTATGTTTGAACTTATGTTTTGAGATTGTGGTTTGTCAATCTAGATCTATCAATTTATTTGTGCTATTTGGATCTTGACTTATAAATTGATAATTGATGATTGATAAACCATATTGACAACATAAGGGATAACTAGATTCATCATACCTCTAGAATTCATTTAATCATTTGGATAAACTCATTGATATTTTCATAGTCTTAATTTATTTTTAGAATTTTTAGTATAATCAACTCCATCAATTATTAAATTTCTAAATAAAGTTAGACTACTATATTATAGTACTTAGCAATAATTCGATAATTATTCCCTGTGGATTCGACAACCTTACTACTCTATATTAAAACTTGACACCGTAGACTTGCGGTTAGAAAATCTCTAACAAGTTTTTGGCGCCGTTGCCGGGGAATAATTCATCTTATTTGCGCTAATATTATTACTTAGTAGTTTTACTTTAATTTAGATTGGTTTTTTTTTTGTTACAATAGGGTCATTGTCATTTTTGTGTTTTCTTGTTGATGCGAAAAAAATAAAAGTGCTAATTTAATCTTATTTGATCCAGAAATTGAAAGAACGCTTCGAAAGATTAGAGCCGCACGAAGAATCGAGTTCACAAAAATGGCAGGGATCGGTGATGATGAAGACCGCATACCTATTGTTGCACCACCGGAAAGGGCCATTCGGGACTATTTTCGACCAACCACAAATCAAAACTATTCGGGCATTGTTCGCCAACCTATCAATGCGAATAATTTTGAATTGAAGCCGGCCCTAATAAACATGGTGCAACAAAATCAGTTTGGGGGTAGTGCCGTAGACGACCCGAATGCTCATTTGGCTATTTTTCTTGAGATATGTGACACTATCAAAATGAATGGGGTTCCGATGAAGCTATTCGGTTGAGGTTATTTCCGTTTTCACTTCGTGATAAAGCTAGACAGTGGCTTCAAACCTTTCCACCTGGAAGTATCACTAGTTGGAATGATCTCACTGAAAAATTCATGGCAAAATTCTTTCCACCTAGTAAGACACTTCAATTGAAAAGTGAGATTGCTCAATTTCATCAACTCGACTTTGAGCCACTCTACGAAGCTTGGGAGCGATTCAAAGAATTATTGAGGAGGTGTCCACAACACGGGTGCAGATTGGCAAAAGGTTCAATATTTCTACAATGGTATGAACGGGCATTCAAGAACTATTATAGATCTTTGCGGGAGGAGGTACATTGATGGCTAAAACTCCAAGTGAAGCCATGCTTTTACTCGAAGAAATGGCTGCCAATAGTTATCAATGGCCGTCGAAAGATCTACGCCACGAAAAGTTGCCGGTGTTCTTGAACTTGATACTATGTCCGCATTGGCCTCTCAAATTTCCGCCTTGTCAAAGCAAATTGCTACACTAAGTCCAGGTGGGAAACAACAATCGGAGGCAGTCATGGAGATAAGTCAAGAAATTGTGAATCCCGATACGGAACAAGCGAATTATGTGAATAATCGGGGTTTCAACAATAGAGGGAATCAATTGCCAACACATTATCATCCGGGACTTCGCAATCATGAAAACTTCTCGTATAGCAATACGAGAAATGTGTTGCAACCACCTCCGGGATATCAGAATCAAGCAAGTACGAGTACACACGTGGGAGAACAAAAGCCATCTTTGGAGGAATTACTTAGTTCATTCCTTGTAGAATCAAGAGCAAGGATGAACAAGGCCGATTCTAACATAGAAAATCCTGGGTTCAAGGGTTACAACAATTGAAAGTCATCTCAAATCTTTGGGGACACATGTGGGTCAATTGGCACGGCTATTAATTCACAAAGAGAAAGTTGATACGTTTCCAAGTAACACCGAGGTGAACCCCGGGGAACATTGCAAGGCCATTAAGTTGAGAAGTGGGGACGGAATATGATGAACCAAAGATGCTGCTCATGCTACCAAAGAACAGAAGCAAGCTCGAAACACTCCAAAATGAAGAGGGCATTGATAAGCAATCGTAAAAGGCAAAAATTGAGGTAAAACCAATTTCCAATTCGATAATGTGTTACCAAATGCTCTTCCTTTTCCACGAGATTTCGAAGAAGAAAAAGTTGGATGCTCAATTTTCCAAGTTTTGGAAATATTCAAGAAAATTCACATCAACATCCCTTTTTGCCGATGCACTCGAGCAAATGCCAAACTATGCAAAATTCATGAAGGATGTGATGTCGAAAGAGAAGGTTGGAAGCATATGAGACGGTCAATCTCACGGAAGAGTGTAGCGCCATTTTGCAAAGAAAGCTACCACAAAAATTAAGAGATGGGGGAGTTTCACTATCCCTTGCACTATTGGTGATTCTTATTTTAATAAAGCTCTTTGTGATTTAGGTGCTAGCATTAATCTTATGCCGTTGTCTGTTTTCAGGAAACTTGGCCTTGGAGAAATAACGCCATCCACCATCACATTGCAATTAGCCGATAGATCACTCACCTACCCAAGAGAAGTGATTGAAGATGTGTTGATCAAAGTGGATAAATTCATATTTCCGGCGGACTTTGTGGTGTTGGATATGGAGAAAGATCATGAAATGCCATTGATTCTGGGAGACCTTTTCTAGCAACGGGACGAGCTTTAATTGACGTGCAACGAGGAGAGTTAACATTACGGGTAAATGATGATGAGGTACTATTTAACATTTATAAAGCAATGAAATTTCAAGAGGAACCTCACACATGTCATTTTATTGATAAAATCGAACAATGTGATCAAACGGAAGTTATAAAACAAGATTTAAAAGATCCGTTAGAACATTGTTTGATTAATTCAATAATGAAATGTGATGAGGAAGATAATGATGATATTGATTTGCTTGAGTTTATTCTTTCCTTGAGGCTAAAGAAATTGTAAAAGAAAAACAAAAGGAAGCATTAGAAAATGCCAATATTGAAAATATTCCAAAGGTACTTTAGAACTAAAGGAACTTCCTAACATCTTCAATATGCATTTTTGGGAAAAGATAAAACTTACCCGGTGATTGTTTTTCTCGCTTCATTATCTTCATCCGAATTGGATAAGTTGTTGCGTGTGCTTCGTGAACATAAGTCGGCCTTAGGTTGGTATATTTCGATTTGAAAGGTATAAGTCCTTCCATTGTAATGCACAAAATTTTAATGGAAGAATCTTATAAACCATCTATTGAACACCAAAGACAACTTAATCCCGCAATGAAAGAAGTCGTGAGAAATGAGGTTTTAAAGTGGCTAAAGGCGGTATAATTTATGCCATTTCGATAGTGCATGGGTGAGTCAGTGACGAGGTTGTCCCTAAAAAGGGAGGTATGACAGTTGTGAAAAATGATAACAATGAATTAATTTCTACGAATCGTCACAGGATGGCGAGTATGTATTGACTATAGAAAATTGAATAAAGCTACTCGTAAGGATCATTTTCCCCTCCCCTTTATTGATCAAATGTTGGACGGGTTGGCGGTTACGAATATTATTGTTTTCTTGATGGCTATTCAGGATACAATCAAATCGCCATTGCCCCGAAGATCAAGAAAAGACTACTTTTACATGTCCATATGGTACTTTTGCATTCCGCAGATGCCATTTGGATTATGTAATGCACCGCTACCTTCGAGAGGTGTATGATGGCGATTTTTCATGGTATGGTTGAGGAAATCATGGAAATTTTTATGGACGATTTTTTGTTTTTGGTACTTCTTTTGACCATTGTTTGCATAACTTATCTATGGTTTTGCAACGTTGTGAGGAAACTAATCTTGTACTTAATTGGGAAAAATGTCACTTTATGGTCAAAGAAGGGATTGTACTTGGACATCGTATTTCTTGTACAGGTTTAGAAGTTGTGAGGCGAAGGTTGTGGCTATTGAAAAGCTACCCCCACCTTCAAATGTGAAAGGCATAAGAAGCTTTTAGGGCATGCGGGATTTTATAGGAGATTCATAAAAAATTTTCAAAAATTGTTAAACCACTTTGTAATCTCCTTGAAAAAGATGCTATCTTTTGCTTTGATGAGTTGTGTTTTGCAGGCATTTGAACAGATAAAAAAGGCACTCATTTCAGCTCCGATTATGATAGTAGGATTGGACTCAACCATTTGAGCTCATGTGCGATGCAAGTGATTATGCAGTGGGTGCCGTTCTTGGTCAAAGGCGAGATAGAATTTTTAAAGCTATTTACTACGCAGCGGGACCATGGACAACGCCAACAAAACTACACCACCACAGAAAAAGAGATGTTGGCGGTAGTTTTTGCATTTGATAAATTCCGAGCTTACTTGGTGGGTACGAAGGTGATTGTTTATACGGATCATGCGGCAATCCGATATCTTTTCTCCAAAAAGGATGCAAAACCTCGATTAATTCGATGGATTTTGCTCTTGCAAGAATTTGATATTGAGATTCGAGATAAAAAAGGAAGCGAGAATGGGGTTGCCGATCATCTATCCCGCTTGAGCAACCTTACGAGGTGATTGAGAGTCCAATAAAAGAATCATTTCGATGAACAAATTATGCGTCGGAGACATCATTACCTTGGTACGCAGATTTTGTTAATTACCTCGCGGGAGGAGTTTTGCCACCGGACTTGACTTCACACCAAAAGAAAAAATTCTTACATGATGTTAAGTCTTATTTGTGGGATGATTCGTTACTGTTCAAGAGATGCGCGGATTCTATCATTCGCCGTTGTGTTCCTAAGGAAGAAATTGAGAGATTCTTCAACATTGTCATTCATCATCTTATGGGGGACATTTCGGGCCAACCGAACCGCCTTCAAAGGTACTACAATCTGGTTTTTATTGGCCAACATTATTCAAGGATTGTTATACCTTTGTGAAAACTTGTGATCGATGCCAAAGGGTTGGTAATATTTCACGGCGTCATGAGCTTCCTTTGACCAACATAATGGAGGTGGAATTGTTTGATGTATGGGGTATTGACTTTATGGGACCATTTCCGCGTCTATGGAAATTTGTACATTTTGCTTGCGGTTGATTATGTCTCCAAGTGGGTTGAGGCGATTGCTACACCAACGAATGATGCTAAGGTAGTACTCAAATTCTTGCACAAGCATATTTTTACTCGGTTCGGTACTCCTCGAGCTATTGTAAGTGATGAAGGTACGCATTTTTGTAATAAATTATTTAACAACCTTCTTGCTAAATTTGGTGTGCGTCATAAGATTGCGCTTGGTTACCATCCTCAATCTAATGGTCAAGCCGAAATTTCCAATCGTGAAGTGAAACAAATTCTTGAAAAAACGGTGAGTTTTAATCGAAAGGATTGGGCACAAAAGCTTGATGATGCTTTGTGGGCTTATCGCACGGCTTATAAAACACCCATTGGTATGTCACCGTATCGATTGGTGTTTGGTAAAGCGTGTCATTTGCCGGTTGAACTTGAGCATCGAGCTTATTGGGCAATTAAGAAATTGAATTTTAACTTGAAAGAGGCGGTGAAAACCGTTACTTCAATTAAACGAAATGGAAGAATTTCGTCAAGAATCATATGAAAATGCCAAAATGTATAAGGAAAAAACGAAAAAATGGCATGATCAAATGATTTTGCGACGTGAATTCTTACCCGGCCAACAAGTGTTATTGTTCAACTCTCGATTGAAACTTTTTCCAGGTAAACTCAAATCACGATGGTCAGGACCGTTTGTGGTTGAACGTGTGTTTCCATATGGTGCCGTCGAGTTAAGAGGGAACGATGGGAATTCGTTCCAAGTAAACGGACAAAGATTGAAACATTATTTTGGGAATGAAGCAAGGAAGGTTTTAAATCTTCCACTTGGTGATGAAAATTCTTGAGTCCGAATATTTGAGTCAGGCTAACAACTATAAATTTAGCTTCTTGGGAGGCAACCCAAGTGATTTTCGTGTGATCAATTTTTTTGTGTGATTTTTTTTTTTTTTTTTTTAGTTTGGTGTGTATTTATTTGAATTTTGGTGTGATTTTTGTGTAAATTAATTCGTGTGTGATTTTAAATTTTTGATTATATTTAAATTTAAAAAAATAAAAATAAAAATACGGGCGGGTTCTGACTAAAATAAAAATAGCGCCCGAGACAGGGTGAGCAACATGAGACGGAGTGTGCGGGCGCTGCGGCTTGCCAGCCCTGGCCAGCCCATGTTTGAGTGATTCTTTCCAGGAAATATTAAAGGGTGAACCACAACCCCATTTCTCTTTACAAACAAAACACTCTCACACACGCCTATTTCTTCCTTCTACAAAATCCCACCTAGCATTCACTTATCTACCATTCAAGTGGGCAATTGAGCAACTTAATCATCAAATTCATCTTCTACATCAATTGGGTAAGTGAGCTTCAATTGTACACCAATTTTCTTCAAATTTTCAAGCTTAGGTTAAAAATGTGGGAATTTTCAATATCATTATAATTTCGAATTTCTTGATAAATTTTTGATAAATTGTGATGATATATGATAATATTGTGCTTGAATTGATTGGTGTTGAAAAATGGGCATGAATTGAATTTCAATTTTGGTGTTTATCTCTTCTTTGCATATATGCCTACAAGGTGTTTGTTAAAATGCCTCAATGAAAAATATTACACTTAGGCATTTGATTCTTGTCATCATTGTGTACTAAAGGTTATTTGATCATAACTTGATGACAAGGATGCATAATTCTTGAGTTGTTGCCAAATTCCTAACTCCTAACTCGTATTGTGCGTTCTATGTGTATTTTGCTTGTGTTATTGTTCAGGTGATTTCCCGATCAATTACAATGCCAAGAACAAAGAATGCAAGCAAGGGCAAAAGAGTGGCAAGTACGTCCGAGGAAAATGTTGAAGCTCGTTTTCTTCACTTGGAAGCACAACAGTTATATTATGACACATTATGCTCGAAGAGCATAACGGCAGAACGGGGGTTACAACCGGGGCCGAATGATGGTGAACTTGCACAAATGATACATCAGAAGCAATGGAAAAAACTTTGTGCACAACCCAGACCATTCGCACCGAATATAGTCCGAGAGTTTTATGCGAATGCGAAGACCAAAAATGGCTATAACTCAGAGGTTTTCATGCGTGGAGTAGACAGGGTATACACTCATACAACAGCGATAAGAGAATATTATGGACTCCCGGAGGTGGATCACTCACCGTATGTCGAATTTATCTCGCAACCACCGAGTATGGAGGAGATTTGTAATACTTTATGCCGGCCTGGAACTGTGGTACGTCATATAAAAGTTGTGGGAGGTGCTACTGCTTTTCCGCATACGAGTCTTAGTCGATATGGGCGAGCTTGGTACCACTTCATATGCAACAACTTGATACCAACCAAGCATGTCAGTGATGTAACTAAGGAACGAGCTCATCTTCTATATGCCATAGTTACTGACATACAATTCGACCCAGCGGTAATTATTGGAATGTCCCTTTATAACAAAATGCTACACCCCAAAACAGGGGGACTAATTTTACCGAGTTTAATTTGTGGGTTATGTAAAAAGAGCGGTGTTAAGTGGGATAGCTCCGAGCCGTTGGAACATCCTAAGGGACCTATAGATTCGGCTACTATTGCTTCGTATGACGAGTGGGCGGGGCGATGTGCCTAATCCGGGGTGCGGGATATATTCTTCATCCCGAATTTGCTCTACCAGCTATTGAGCGATACTCATGCCCAACCACGAGAATATTGACGTTCCATCCGGTTCAGCGGCAAAGCGTTCTCGTTCTAGACGGCTAACAGCTGACTCTTGAGACACACTAGTTCGCGAAATGCGAGAATTGAGAAGGGCTTTTGTAGGCGAGCAACGCCACAGAGCGGCACGAGAAGAATATGAGAATGAGCACAACCTTAAGTACTTGCCCGGATATATAGCGGACACACCCGCAATTCCAGTTCCCAATACCACCACCACCGGGCCCTATTGCTCATTTTTCACCACACGACTCCGATGAGGAGTCCTAGGCGCTCCGGCTATCGGAAAGTTTTCTCACTCTCCATTGAGGACAATGTTCAATTTAAGTTTGGGGGTGTAATCATGATTTGTGTCTTTTGAGTCGTGTCAGTCGTGTCAAAAAAAAAAAAAAAATCGAGTTGAGTCGAGTCGGGTAGTTTGTTGAACTATAGAACTACATGACTAAGTAGATTTGTTGATTGCGAGTTGAATCACGAAAACATGCTTTTAAGTGGTGATCTATATTTTGCTTCATTGATTTCATATTCATGCATAATTGTTAACTTATTTGAAAATGATTAATGAAGTCGAGTGTTGCTTGTATGATCCCACCGGATTCTAGAACTTGTTTGATCACTAATTGAGGCGAAATCTAGGTGAAATAACATAAGGAAATGATTTAGGCCATCTTTGAATAAAAGCTAGAGCCAAAATGACTACCTTTGTACGATATAATTTCACTAGTGTCCCCTTTTGAGCCTATTAAACCTCATCTTTGGCAACCAATTGTTTTTACCTTGAGCTTACATGTGAAAATCCTAATTACCCATCACTCATACACACAAAATGATTGAAGGTTGAGGAGGATGTAATAAGTAAGGTAGATGTTCATTCGCATGAAGTTGCCGAGAAAAAGAAATAATGAAACCCCATGTTAAAATATGCAAAAGACCAAGTTTGGGGGTCTCGAAAAAAAAAAAAAGTTGTTGAAAATAGAGGCTCGTAAAGGAAGAATAATTGAAAATTCAACAAAAGTGAAGGTAGCCATGTTGTTTGGCAATTGGTGATTTGAAGAGGTAATTGTGTGTTTGGGTGAATTGAGCCACTTAATCCTAAATTTTCCTACCCGACCCTAAGCCACATTACAAGCTTTGGAAGCCCTATTGATCCATGTGTTATATTAGCTTTACATTAGTGGAGATTAGTGGGAATAACAAGCCTATGGAATCCAGTAGTCATTATCTTTTGATACTTAGAAGTGGATCATCTTGATAACGTTTGATTGCGTAAATCAATTTGAATAATGTAAACGGAATTTTCATGAATATTCAACACTTTTGATCACAATGTTAAAATGCATGCTTGATTGATAGTGAAATGAGTTTTAGACAAATTTTATTGGTTTATGGAGTTTTGTAGTTGCTTGTGTTGTTGTATTGTTTGTCTTTCATTTTGGAGTTATAATTGTTTGAGGACAAACAATAGCTTAAGTTTGGGGGTATTTGTTAAGTTGGTATTTTACCAACTTATTTGAGTATTTTAGATTAGAATTTGGTTTTATTTTGGGTGTTTTTAGAGTCTTTAGAGTCCAATTTATTTCAAATAGTGTCGATGAAGAGTCACTACAGATTTGGTAGCCGAGAAATGAAGAAAACGATGAAAAACGGCGCGAAGAAAGAAGAAATCGCGTGTGAGAAACGAAAAAATCGCACTTTGACCCAAAGACGGGCGGGCGCCACGGTGCCCGTGGCGCAGGCATGCGAGCTTGAGCGAGTATTTGGCGCAGCAGCTGGCCAACGCCCGGCAGCGCCCGGCGGAATAAATGGCGATGCGGGTGGGCGCTGCAGCGCCAGCGCCCGGCAGCTAGCGCCGGCGACAACTTGACTTGACGGCTGCTGGCGCGCAGCGCCCGTGCGATAAAAATGGCACGTAATTCTTTGGCAAAAGCAGCGCCGCAGCGCCATGCGCTTGGCGCTTGCGCGCGCGGGGCGGAAAATCCTATGTTCACCTACCCCCTTCTTGGACTTTTGTGTACTATAAATACCATCCTTGGGGCTTGAAATGGGGGCATCTTGGAACCCTTGGGAAGGCAATAAACACAGCTACAAGACAAGGAAGAAGAATTTGAGCATTTTGAGAAGAATTTGGAGAAGAAGATTGGAGGCTTCTACCATCTAGAAATAGAGAAGATCCTCAACTCTTGTTCTTATTTTGTTGCTTTCTTCATATCTTGTAAGATGTATTGTTGTATTTTCATGGATTCATTTTCTTTAATCATGAGCTAAACACTATAATTCTAGAGGATTGATGTAATCTATGTTTGAACTTATGTTTTGAGATTGTGGTTTGTCAATCTAGATCTATCAATTTATTTGTGCTATTTGGATCTATTGCTTCTAAATTACTTGATCAATAATTTAGATTGTTTGGTGTATTTGATTTGACACTTGAGAGAGGTAATTGAATACATGACCTTGGAATAGCATAACCTAGGATTTCATAGAATTGAGAGATTTATGAATCCTTTGAAGTCATTTATCAAGATTCATAGCTTTTATTGAGATTTTAATTGGTGATTTTTATAGAGATATTGATTTCCCAATTGAATCTAAAATCATTTAGACTTGAGAGAGGGAATGATTATTGTAGAAATCTTGACTTATAAATTGATAATTGATAAACCATATTGACAACATAAGGGATAACTAGATTCATCATACCTCTAGAATTCATTTAATCATTTGGATAAACTCATTGATATTTTCATAGTCTTAATTTATTTTTAGAATTTTTAGTATAATCAACTCCATCAATTATTGAATTTCTAAATAAAGTTAGACTACTATATTATAGTACTTAGCAATAATTCGATAATTATTCCCTGTGGATTCGACAACCTTACTACTCTATATTAAAACTTGACATCGTAGACTTGCGGTTAGAAAATCTCTAACAATTGTTATAGCAAGTTATATCTTTAACTGCAATAATGCTTGTTGGAGTGAATTTAACTTTTCCCAATTTATTATTTTATGCATTTATTTAATTTAAAATTATTTAATTAATTATCCAATATTATTAATTAATATTGGGACACAAATATTACTAGCCGGCCTATGAAGCCCGTAGCGAACCGCATGACCCAATTCACTATTCAGCTTATGCGGCCCATCAATCCGAGTATAAAAGGTATTTTCTTGTTCATTTATATGTGTTCTCATTATTCCGTCTTAAATTCTTTCATTTGCTTTGGAATTATTCTTCTATATGTGATGACTTGGGCGTCGAAGGAGCCTCCCTAGGACAATCCCAAAGCCCGTCTAATGATGTCTGATTATTGCAAGCAAGTTCCCACTTAAAGATTACCTTAGCTCACAGAGTGGAATTTGAACCATCAGATATAATCCTTGACTTGGAGTGATCAATTTGGCGCTATTTGTGGGAAATGCCAATACATAAGAATGCAGACGAGATCACAAGCACGCAGAGCGAATTCTCAAGTCGCCAAATCCGGAGTGGGGAACATACTACGAGAAGATAGACTACCAAGAAAACATGAGGACAATCCCCTTCTTCTTGGAGCGGCGTCTTCTCCTCCTCTTCTTGGAAGGGCATCGCCCCCTCCTCCCAGGGCACCCTTACCCACTGAAAAAGTTCGTCTGACGCAAGAAGCCCTTCAGACCAGTATACTTTAAGGCAACAAGCCGCAACAACTGCTATCGGAAGGCGTCCCTGGGCTCCACCAGCTGAGGAAAACCCCGACTTGGGAGAGGCTGAAAGGAGGAATGAAGGGGGGAAAAAACCAGAAAGACCAACACGCCTTTGGAGGAGAAGAATAAAACAAAGCCCAATGCTCACAAGCTCACAACTATGCGCTAGTGGAAGAATTGTGAGTTGTTCACATCAGCCAAGTTAAATCCAAGCCACCGCAATAGTGAGACAAAGCCTATTCACCGTAGCCATTTTAGCTGAGCTACTCCCGGTAGGCATCAAGATGTCGAATCCCCCTGTCTACGATAGGACCCACAAGAGCACATTGACAAGTTTTATGCCAAGGCCGACCTTTATATATGTACAATAATGTGTTTCGAACAACTTTGATCAAGAGAGCCTTAACCCTGTTCAACCAACTACCAGTTGGATCCATCACATAAATGGACAAGCTCACGGATAATTTCATGTACCAATTCTTCATCAACAGTAAGTGCCTCAAGACTATTTCATAGATGTTCTAGATTAGACAAAAGGAATGGGAGCTCTTACCAGATTACGTGAAATGATTCGTGGAGGGTGTCAATGAAGTTGCGAACGTCCTGCACAAGACCCTTGTTGGGATCTAACAACTAGAACCTTTGCCAGGGGAGGTTGGAAGAATCTATGGCTGGAAAGTCTTCCGCCTCCCTAAAGGAATTGTTAGACCACGTTGAAAACATATTTGAGTAGAAGAGGCCACCAAACCAGATTCCAGCAACAAAAGGAAAACTAAAGAAGAGGAGAAGAACCACTCAGGAGGGGCGACACAAAAGGATATAAGAGAAGACACTACAAGCCACACTTCACTCTCTTGAGTGCGCTATATCCAGGTTATCTTTAATTGGTTAAGGATGTCCTATAATCCCCTGCTTTTGTGCAAGGATCAATATCGCTAGAAAAGGCTCGTGTTGGTTTGTGTGGGCAGTCGTCAAATCTGGTAAGTGCTTTCGGTCCAACAACTGGTATCAGAGCGAGATCGCATGTTTAAGTCCGCCTGGGTGCCGCTGGGAGGAGATTTTTGGGGATTTATGGGGTCACAGTGATCACCCTTAAGATTCGGTGTACGCTTGTTGCTACATCAAGGTTGCCGCAATCCAACTTGCCGAGGTTCACGGAGGAGACTTGAGGATACACATGAATACTTGCGCATCAGTTAAAGTGGAGCTTAAAGGATTAGATGTACTACCCATACTAACAAAGTGCATCTTCTTTTCTAGTGCTCATCATATAAAAACTCTATAGTTAGCGTGGTTGACTTGAGGCAATTATATTATGGGTGACCCCCTCGAAACCAATTTTCAGGAAGTGCGTGAGTGAGGACTGTAAGAAAATAAGCATATATTTTCACACAAGTCACATAATAAGGAATCGATGATACCTTTCAATTGGGTAGCAGAATAAATTCACTGATTCATGTTTTGTTAGCCCTTGGTCTCGAGAGCTCGTCTACAAGCCACTCTCGAACCGCACTTGAATATAGGTCGTCCTTCACTCCGTGCGATGCTCCTCTTGATGTGAATACTATTAGAGCACCCACAACTGCTGTACACCTTAAATCCTCGGAGATCTTGAGTGGTGATTCTCCAAGAAAAAACGTAGAGAGAAAATTCTATGTATGAGAGATTTCTCATGTGACAATTAACGTGTTCAAGGTGTAAGTGAGAGATCATCTTATAATTGTGAGATATCTCAATTTTTGCCATAATAAAATCCTACCATATTAGATACAATCCCAAGATACATGCTAATCATTAAGGATCCCTTTGATTTGGCACAATCTTTCCTAACTTGGAAGATATGGATGAAATTTTTCAATATCTCCCACTCATACATATCTGATCCGGCTATTTTGAATCACACTCCCATAATTCTCATCTGACGCCCCTTCTTTCACACATAGAATAAGGCGTGCGATCAAGCGATAATCGAATAGGTGAGGAGAGTTATATTAAGTCATCACAAAACTAACATAACCCTACAACTCAATAACTCGATGTATACTCCAAACCAAGTGCGTCGCACCCAGTCAAGCATCTGTAGATCCCTCAATGAAATAAATAGAGCATGCTCGACTCACTTAAATATGTTTTTATATTCATGACTATTCAAACAGATTTCGACATAGTCGCTTGGGCTATGAATTATAGAACATAAGTGTGTTACCAATTTAGTTCTTCCTCGGCCCGACATGCTAATTAGCTTGGTCTTGACAGCTTTCCTAGACATGCTCCGACAGACTGAATCACACATGACCATTGAATATATGCTAAAGTGGCGACATCAATCTTACATCTCATGACATGGTCCAGAGTCCCAAACGGAACAAGAAAATAATATGGGTTCACACAGTGACGAAGCAAGGACACATTTAGTCACTTTTCTATAGTGGTCGCTTCAAAGCACATGTAATATGAATACATGATATGATGGAACTCCCACTCAAATTTAGGCATGTCATGCTCTAGACATCATACAAATCTTAGTCCAGTCGCTATTCAAGTGCCCGACCTGCGTACTACTCGTATTCACTCTCAAAGTGCCATACGATAGTTAGCACATTTGGCTACAAATAGGATTTATGAAGATTGGATACATATGTGATATTGGTATCAAATTGTTGATCTCGGAGAAAGGATTAATTCGATATATTATTTATGCAAAAAGGATTTAAATCGAATAAGTTATGGCGATTTAAAGTTTTGAGTTTAAAACAAAATTTGCTTCGAAAAACGTGCAAAAGATTAAATGAAATTGGTTTCTGCAAACACTTTCTTTTGGTCTTCTATGGTGCGACACTGGATGTGGTGTTAGATCTAACGCACACGTATTGTAGCACGTTGTCAACGGCGTTAAAAAAAGAAAAAAAAATCCCCACAAGGGCGAGACCTAACATGGTACTGTCTGGATGTCATGCGGGCATATTGGCTACCATGTGGTGGATGACTGATGCATGTGGGCAACGATTCACTTAGTAAAAAAATTGATTAAAGAAAAATAAAATCCACCACATGGGCGAGAGCTGACATGGCGCTGTCTGGATGTCATGCGGGCATATTTGCTGCCATGTGGTGGATGGCTGGTGCATGTGGGCAACGATTCACTTAATAAAAAAAATTGAGGGATTGTTGGTTTAACATAGATTTGTATCCCTAATCTTTTAGTTGTTATATGTTGCTTTCCCCATGAGGCCACTTACTATATTTATATTTATATAGAAGCTAGACACTAGATGTTTTTTTACACAACGACAAAGTGAATAACTCTAATAGTTATTTGCACCAACAATAAAGATGGTTCATGATCTTGTTCGTGGTCAGTTCGTGGTTCAACCAATCTACGGGGTTCGTTAGTTTCTCGTGGTTCAATCAAGAGGAGGCTTGTAGATGACTTCATCATGAATCAAAATGAGGCTTATAGATGGGCTTAATCCTGATTACATGGATCGACAGTTCCGTTGTAAATAGGTATACTCGATCCACCTTTTATGTGCAAATATTGATTTATATTTTGAGCCATATTTGCTAACAAGGACAAAACGCGCTAGAAAAGGCTCGTGTTGGTTTGTGGGAGCACTTTTGGTCCAACAATAAAGAATCGACTATGAAGTTAATGGGAGATCAATAGATGAATGGTAATGTGATTGTGTACATTGGGAAAGAAGTTTTTGATAGTGTTGATAATGAGTCTATGCAAATATTTCAATCTATGAAAACTCGTAGATATCAATTGGGGGGAGGGGATAAATTTCAAAGAAAACTGAAAGATACAGGGTTCGAACCCTGGTAAACACCCTTACAAAGGGTGAGCATACCACTTGAGCTACAAGCTCGTGGTCTCGTAGATTTCAATTGTAAATGCCTGATTGTTTAGTAACAGAATTTTCATTTGATGTATTTTGTACCCCTATACATAATTTGGATCCGTCCCTGCTTATAGTTGAAACTGGTTTGTCAAAATCACCTCCATTGTTAGTTTTAAGTGTTATTATATAGCCTACAACATTTTGATTTCATTTGTAAAAATTATTATTTGATATTGGATTTAATTATTTTGATCTATTATCATTCCAGTTTATACCTTAAAAGTTTTAGGTTTTAATGCCATTAAAATCAGGTATAAACCTAATAATTAGTAGAAGCAAACATAATCTTCCACGGAGAGTAGTCACATTTAGAAGTTAGAACGACGAATTCAAAAAATAAAATTAATAAGGGGACTTGGATCCAAGAACACAATATATATGAATGCGTATACAATATATATATATATATATATATATTAAACAAATATATATGTATAGATATTATTTGATACTAAAATCATATATATATATTGAACAAATATATATGTATATATATTATTTGATACTTGATTTTAATGATTGTGATTCATTACCAAGCCACCTTTTAATGTGAGAATTTGTAGGTTTTAATGCCATTAAAATCAAATGTATATTCAAAATACCATCATTTTAGAAGCAAGCATAATGTTCCACGGAATGAAGCAGATTGAGAAAATTAAAATTAAAGAGGGGACTTGGATATGACAAACACTTTGGGTACACTAATTAACGGGTCTTTTTCGCAGACGGACCCAACCCGACTCGGATTTTTGTAATTGTAGTTCCCAAGGGGTGTGTTGTAAGGTTTAGACGGGGGGTTGAATAAACCTTACCAACTTTTGCAATTTAGTCCTTTTAAATATTTCAACAGAGTTGACTCAAATCAGCTAAGTCCTTGGGGGACAGCTAGGTTGGCTTACTTCAGCAAAGTTACTCACTCAACATACTCGACTTATCAGTTGGGTTAGCAGTTTAACTTAAACAACAAGTATTAATATATGCAGGAAGGTAAAATGCTGTAAGTAAATGACACAAGTAAATTTTATAGTGGTTCGAGGATGCGGTAATTCCTCTAATCCACTCTTCTCCAACTCCTGGAGGAATCCACTAAGTAACAAATCAAGTTACAAAGTAGTTCTCAGTCTAGAGATAACCTTGATCACACAGCTGGCTTCTCCTGCGACTCAGCTTTTTCACAAGAACAGTGCCTTACCACTTCAGCTCTCTTCAAACCCTTGGAATTGATCACACATCCTTCCAACGAGCTCAAAACTTTTGGTTCGACCTTGAACCTTACTACAACTCCTTCAAACTTGGAGAGTAGACCCCTTTTTGTTCTTAAAACTTTTTCCTCTTCAACTGATTGAAGTTTTCTTTCCTTCACAAAGTGTGTTAGATCGAGTTGCTTCAAATTTTGGGCTCGAGGAATTTCTTGATAAGCTAGGGAGAATGTTTGCAGGTATTGCTTGCTTTGAATTGTTTCGAATGCTTGGTCTCTCTTACTTCTCTCTCTTGCTTCCTCAACCTTTTATAGTGCTCATTTGAAAATTTGCCCGTTGAAAAGATACACTATTTTCAAATGATATTTTATTGTTCGTTGGCTTGTCTTTTCTTGACTTGCAGCATTATGATTGTGACCCTTCCTCGTATTAAATGACTCTGCAGCTTTTCAGGTCCTGACACAAGCTTCAGTGCTTCCCATTGGTTTATTCCTTTTGCACATTCTGGGACGAGCACTTTAAGACATGACAACATGGATGTATTACTATTTTAAGTAATATCCTTGACTTCCGTGCAATGGATTAATATCAGTCAACTTGACTGGACAACTGCCTTTACCCCTTTAACTTGAGTCAGCTCCAACCTTTTAGGAATGACTCAACTGTCAGTTCAACTGGTAGACTCAGCTCTTTACTGACTTTATTGACACTTCCTTAGCCTTTACTTAGTTGTTCCTCAGCTGGACCTCCTTCAGTCGAGTATGTGCCTTCCATCTTGACTATACTCAGCTGACACATAGCTGGGTCTTCACTTCAGTCTTCAGTTGACTTCTTGCATTATTCGACATAGCTGACTTCACTCAGCTCATGTAGTCCTATCTGTTACAAAATAGAAATACAAGGAAAATAGGTTCCAACTTTCTGTTCTAAGTTTTACATGGTATCATCAAAATCTAATAATAAATTTTCTTACAATTTTCCCATTTTTGATGATGCCAAAACTTAAATAAACATTACAACAAACACAAGCAGTGTAGTAACAAATAATGTATGAGTTGAATATGTCAATTTTTATTGATCATAACATTCTTGTCCTTTACAAAGCTGTTTACAAATATTTCTCTATACACTGTATCAGAGCTTATACATACATTTGAATTACAACATGTATCATAGCAAAGTTACAGATTTACAACAAGTGTCAGAGCCTTCATTATATTACATAATACTTACAGCTGTGTATTTTACAGTTAAGTAAGATACATGAAGGGGTTACAACCGTCTTCAATGCCTTGCCTGCTTCCTTCTTCTCTCTTCATCTTCAACTCTCCTTCTGTCTTCCTCTGCTCTTCTCCTCTTCTTCTCTTCTTCCTCTTTCTTCTTTTTCTCATAGGCGCGCAGTAGCAGGGTCATCCCTATGCTGCCTTTCCTCCCATTTGCGCGTAACCCTCTCATTCTCTGCTTCTTGCCTCCTCACTGCCTCCTCATTTTTGCTCTCAAGGTTGGCAAGATGATCAAACCCAGCCCAATAATTTATCCCCTTCTTATGTGGATCGATGTATCTTATATCCTTTGGTCTTGGCTGTGGTGGAGTCCCTCTGCCTCTTCCACTACTTTCAGACCTTCCTCTCCCTCTAGTTGACTCAACTCCTCCTCTGGGAGTGTACTGTACTGGGGCCTTTCCAGCTGAGTGACTGTTGGAACTCTGCTGCCTATCAGCTGATTTACACAAATCAAGTCCATTCTCCCAGTACAAGTCCCACGCCTGCGGTAGAGTCAGGTTCTTAAAGTAACCTTCTGCATCTAGAGTTTGAAACTCCTCTAGAGATCTTGGCTCAAATCCTGCGTCAGGTATTGTAATTTCTCTTGGAGGTTTGATCGCTGGAGAATCTTTCAATAGTCCTACTGGGGGATCATCATGCCTTGTTCTGAGATCTTTAATACGCTCAATGTGCTTCTCAGCTACCTTTTCAAACTCAGCTTCGATGGCTTTTCTTAATCATTGACTGCCAACTCAGCTTTCTCTTCCAGTGTCAGCTCTTTAGGTGGTTTGCTGAGAAGTGAGGCTGTGACTTCTCTTTGTTGAGGGGTTTTTGCAAACATGATTTTTAGAGGGGGATTTCTCACTGAGCTTCCTTCCCCCTTAATTGCTTCCCCTTGCTCTCCTTCCTTATGACTCCTAAGCCCTTCCTTCAGTTCCCTCATGGGTTCCTCTTTCCCCTTTTTGGCATCATAACCAAAAGTTAGAGTTAGGCCAGGGAACATACCACCAAGGATGAAATTGAGTCTACTATTCGTTGAATCATGTTTATGATGTGACTAGGAGTAAGCTGTTCGGAATTCAGACCGCATAGCTTTTGACTCTGCTGCCATCAGACTTCATCTCTGTTTGGAGAACCTGAATCTGCTGACTCATGTTGGTCTCCAATTTGGCAATTTCGTTCTTGTGTTGTAGCTTAAGCAAATCCATGTCTGATCTATGAGACTCGTCTATCCTGAAAATTTGTTCTCGAAGACTTTGCTGGAACTTGAGGTTGTCAGAGCTCCAGACCACCATCTTGGCAAATAGTGATTTGAAATATGTGACCTGCTCTCTCCTCATAGCTTTCGCTTGTCCCACCCATTCTCGGATTCTCAAAATGGTACCTCTGATGTCTCCGGTGATTGTAGCATCCCTGTTGACTAGTTTTTGGTCCAACGATGCAAAGTCATGCATCCCTATCTTTACAGATGGCTTTAAACGCTCTTCTGAAGTCAGCTGTCTTAGCAGACTGATCTTCCAACCATACTACATTAAAGTCGAACCCTATTGGCACAGTAACGGATTCACCTGGAGCTCGGAGTTCTTCTAGGGGTACTTAGACATTATAGCAAGCTTGTTCCCTAGCAGATTCGGCTTCAAATGGAATGTGGGCTTTGAACGGAAAGTATTCCACGAATAAGTCATCCGAAGAAATAGGAATACCCACTCCCTGCGCCTATGGGGCCTCTCCCTTTTCCTTTAAGATATTCTCAGCTCTACGTTCTCAGCTAAGTCAGCTTCATCGGCATCTTGAGCAGTTGTGTTAGCCTGCTGGGCTGACTAATCCTCAGCTGTCTTACCAACTTCCTCAGTATCAGTTGTTTCTTCCTTTTGAGTAGTCTGGTCCTCAGTTGACTCATCAACATCATCGGAGGGTGATGGAACCATTGGGGTTGGCGTATCAACAAATATGAATCTCATCGGAGTATCCTTGTCACTGGCTTGACTCCGAGGGGCTTGAGCGTCCTCAGTTGTGTCCTTGTTAGTTTGATCGATGAGGGTGAACTCAACTTCATCTTCTGATTCCAGGAATTATGTGTCAACATGTTCCTACGAATCACGAAGGGCGCGATTTCTTCTTCTTCATCAGCTACCTCCACTTGAGGAGTAGGCTCATTTACGGCTTCTTTACCCAAGGAAGTCTCAACCTCCTTTGGTACTTCTATACCCTTAGTAGTCTCAACCGCTGGAGGGCCTTGGACATCCCAGTGTGCAGTCTCAACTGCAGTAGGGTCTTGTGCAGATCTCCCTTCAACAGACTCAACTGCCTTAGGGTCTTCAGTGGCATCTGTCGGAGTCTCAACTCCTAGGATTGCACTTTCAGGGCCAGGAGTCTCAACTCCCATGGCCTCATTTCCATCCTTTTCCTTAGCTGCTTCAGCAGCGTCATTGGCCTTCAATGTAGACGAGGTTTTAGCTGAGACAGTCTCAATCGTCGATCTTCATCAACTTCACTCTGTTGTTCATCTTGTGTCTCACCTTCGCCTCCATACTGCATAGATTGGTCTCCCACAGTGTCCTCTGATCTAGCTGTGGTGGTGAGAGCTTCCCCCTCAGTTGGCGCACAGCTAAGTTAAGAGAAGTGGGGTTGTTCTGCACCTGAGACTCGGCTGTTATTCATGTTGAGTGATCAGCCGTGGGGGCAGGTGTCTCAACACCTTCTGCAGGAGTTGGCTTGGCTAAGGTGCCTGCTTCGTCACCATCCTTAGCTTCATCACCAATGGTCCTGGTGCTATCTTCTGAGTGCATGGGGGATGTGGTGGCTGTAGTATTGATAGTTATGTTATGCACCACATCCATAACGTCAGGGACTAAGAATAGTGAAGAGGATTCTCCTGGACCCTCTTGCATTTGTTGCTCGTGCATCGCTTTTGATTCTCTATGGCTTGCTGGAATTTAGCTTTCTCTGCTGCCACAATAGGGTTGATCTCTTCTAAGTCACTTGTTGCGTTCTTTGTAAAGTCCGATTCGTGGCACGTCAGGCGCAAAGCAAATAAACAGGTTTGGGGCTTCTTTGACTCCTCAATAGCCTTGGCCTTCTCCAAGTCTCTTTGCTTTTCTTCTTCCTTCATTTCATAGAGGACAGTCGTGCAGAAGTCTGGATCAAGGGCGGAGCGGAGAGATACTTTCCCTAAGAAGCTTAAAAGCTCCCCTTCTCCGTATATGAACTCCAGGCGCTAGAATTGGTGTCTCAAGTAACTCAGCTTCCAGCTTTTCCATACCCTTAACCTTTCATGAGTGTAAGGGTAAACAAAAGATCATATCACAATATCGTCATCATCTCCTTCCTCCTAAATGGTGTTAAGTGGAGCATGTTCCTCCTTAGTTTCATTTGCATCAGTCTGAGGGGACTGGACAACTCTTTCTTCATGATGCTCAGATGTCTCAGCTCCGTGCTCTTCAACAGTTGTCTCTCAAACAGCTGCGTCTTCGGCTGTCTGTTGATCGACATCATTAGTATTCTTTCTGTCCATGGTGGCTGCATCACCACCATATTTTTCATTCGAACTGCTCTTCTTGAGTTACAACAGTCTCTTTCTCGGGCTTCTCGGGCTGAGTGGCAGACTCAGCTTTTTCCAACTCAGACTTGCGGACAAGTCTTCTTCTCTTAATTTGCACAAGAGGAATTTCTTCCTCCTCAGCTTCTTCGGTGGCTTCTGGCTCCACTATCTTTATCTTCTTCACTGCAGCTGGCTTGCGAATCACAGCTAAGCGTCTCTTCTTCACGACTGGAGAAGGTTTAGATGTGTCCTTCTCGATCTCATTTCTTTGGGACAAGGGCTTCGATTCGGCTCTTTGGGGGGAGAGCCTTCTTTGACTTAGGCTGGCGAGGCAGAGTCTTTGGCTTATTGCAACAACTCTGTTCTTTTGGATGGCTTAGGAGAGAGAGCTGGGGCGGTTGCAGCTGTGTTTGTAAGTCCAAGCGGCTACGATAATCTAGAGGGGGGGTGAAAAGATTATCTCCATCTTTTCGATTATGCCCTCTTTTTCGAATCAAATACGCCAAGACAAGAATAAAGGTGCGGAAAGTAAACAACACACGTCGATTTATAGAGCTTCACCCCACCTAGGGACTACGTGCTCCACCACCCCAGTATATCCTGGGATGGGTTTCGAAAAAAAAAAAGAATTTTATTAATTACCACAATTAATATAAATTCAACTTACAACAACACCTTGAAGAGCACCACACTCTTCTTCAACACCACCTTGGAGATTACCACAATCTCCATTGAAGATTACCACAATCTTCCTTCAACGGCACCTTGTAAAGATTACCACAATCTTCAACCTTGAAGAATACCAAATTCTTCAACACCTTGAAGAGCACCACACTCTTCAATAAGAAGATCACCACAATCTTCTTGCACCTATCACCTAGATCGTCCAAGTGTGTTCTTACCACAAGAACACTCACAAGGATATCTTGTGTTGAATGATAACCCAAAATCAAGATTACAACTCGATAATAAATATTACAATTATGAGTGCAAGTGTAATCAATAAATAAACCTAGACCTCAAGATGTGAAAATGAAAGACTTTAGGCTATTACAACAAGAATAATAACAATGAAGAACAAAAATGTTTGCTTGAGTGTATCTTGTTGTGTTGTAGTATTCTCTCTCTTATTGTTGTGCTTCAAATCTTCCTCTATTTATAGGAGATGATTGATCATTGATAGGGTCCTCTTGGGAACTGATTTCTACAAAAAAATTGCAATTAAAATCAAGATTATAGCTGTTAGAAATCAACCCCATAAATTAGGGAAAAACTGTCACTGACTTGGTTAGAATTTTCTTTGTCAAACCATATGGCGACCGGTCGCGCACAAATAGAAGTTTGAAAACAATACAGCAAAATAAAACAGGGTGACCAGTCCAGGGGGTGTCGGACCGGTCGGGCAGAGGTCCGACCGGTCGCCCACCCCTTGGGCCGGTCGCCCCTCCCCAAATTTTCATTACAGTGCGTTCTGTAATGTTCCCAGGTACCGGTCGCCTTCTAGGTCGACCGGTCAACCTCTGGGTTTTTCTCAAACGTCTCGTTTCTGTTTCAAAACCAATCTTTCAGACACGGGTTGTCCGGTTGAACACGAGACAAAAGTGTTGTCCACTATTTTATCGAAAATAACCTTCAAGAAATACTCCGAAAAATAGTAAAAATATTTTAAACCGATCGAGAGTATTAGGACAACATTTAGAAACATTGTTTTGATGTAAAAGCATATTAACAAAAAATCATTGAAAGTGTTGTCCAATTTTTGTCTAAAATAAATTCGAAGAAATACTACGAAAAATTAGTAAAAACAATTTAAATCATTTAGGAGTATTTGGACAACATTCAAAACATTGTTTTGGTATAAAAACAAAATCATCAAAATCATGATAAAATCATTTATCAAACAATCTCCCCATTTTTGATGATTACAAACCAAAACAATTTAATAAGGTCGATTTTGAAAACAAAACAATTTTACCGGTTAAAAATGAACTATCCGTTGTGAGCGACAACATTCCACGCAACATTAAACACAAAGATGGGGGTATATATATACAAAACATTTAACCAAAAGCTCCCCTATCAACATGCAACAACAAGAGTAATATAGAAGCAATCAACAAAAGCTAAAAGCTCACTTTTACATATTGAGCTTAAGAATCAAGAGCTTATAAGCTCCCCCTATCAACAAAACATCATTAGACATGAATATGAGTCCATAATACATCAAATGGACTAAGTATAATCCACAACTTATGGCTTCTAATAGCCACAACTTATAGCTTCTTTTCTCGAGCTTATTTTAGCTTCTTTGAGCTAATAAGCTTGTAACATGTTTCTCCCCCTTTGGAATCATCAAAAAGAATGTTAGCACGATAAAAACATCATATTATCATATTAAAGTACGCAACTTATCCGATGTATCGAGCTATTTGAACATTGAAGCATATAAACCAAATAGGAGGGAAAAGTCGATCATATGACTTGTAGAAGCTTATGAAAACTCATTTGATTTGCAAAACATGATCTCTATAAATATATAAGACTTTTGAAATCGAGAGAATCATGTAGGTGATGAATTTTTCATTGAAACGTTTTATCGAACACTTGGCGGGCGTCAAAAATTGAAGAAGATATATATAGCCCTTGTAAATGTAATCAAGCCAAGTTTTTCATCACCAAAATCAATTTTACAAATATAATCCAACCACAATCATCATTCACAACAAAATTATATAAGAATTCCAACAACAATCAATACATAGGCATTTTCTCAAGGGTTCCACCCAATTGAGATAAGGGAGTAGAATTCTTACCATTTAATCGGTGAGGATGAGTAATAATGATGATAAACGAGCAATATAATCCCCAAAATATGTAATTTATGCAACAAAACTCATTTGAAGTGAATTATGTGTGAAATTTGCAAAGGGGACGAAAGTTGTGAGAAATAAGCCAAAATGGCAGAATAAAAGAATAGAGACAATTTTAACCATAAAATCACAGTGGGCGACCGGTCAGGGGCATGGGCGACCGGTTGGCCTCTCCCCTGGCAGCCCACTGGTTCAGTTTGTTTTGAAAATCCGAAATTTTAACCAAATATTCGATTTTTCGCCCCTAAATTTTAAAAACATGCAAAATACAAACGTAAACCTCATTCACTATGCATTATGTCATAGTCAAGCTCAAAATGAGATAAAAGACTCGGCGGTAAATGGTGGAAAACAAATGTCCGCGAGTTATCCTTGAGACAGAATTAAACACATCTCAAATTTTCGTTTTTAGAAAACGCAATCCCTTAGAAAAAGATATCGAATCTTAATATGTTTAGTTCATTATGACGAACCATATTTTGAAAAATTGTAATCACCGGACTTGTTATCCCGAAAAATATGAACATTTTAAAATTTTGGATATACAAGCCATAAGAAGAAGTGCCTTTCAAATATATAAAAATTTCTTTTAACGGTCACTTTAATGAGATTCGTTGGGATTGTTTTTGAAGTCGAGCATATAGACATAAGGCATAAGAAATGTCGAGTCTATGGGAATAAGAAAAGTTAATGAACATACCTCGAATATGTTTGTCAATATGCCTTCCTCAACCGTTGTCAATTTTACATTGGTAGCCATACATGTTGAGATGGTTCTTCCTTCTTCAATGCCTAACTTCTTCAAAGGTTCTAATGTATACTTTGATTGTGAAATATAACCACCTTCTTGGCATTGTTTAACTTGAAGTCCAAGGAAGAAATTTGTGCTCCCCCATCATGCTCATCTCAAGTTCACCTAACATCAACTTAGAAAACATCTTTTACAAACATTCATTAGTAGCACTAAAAAATATTCTCATAAATTTGCACAAGTAAGTAATCTTGGCCTTTTTCAAAAATAAGGAGAGTAGATCAACTTTACCTCTTGTAAAATCATTCTGCAAAAAAAATAGCTAAGTCTATCATACCATACATGGGGTGCATGTTTTAAACCAAACAAGGCCTTTTATAAAAATCATTTGGCCTAGAAAATTTTTCAAACCCCGGTTGTTTTACATAGACTTCTACTTGAATAAAACCATTTAGAAAATTGGACTTAACATCCATTTGGTAAAGCTTGAAATTTTCTTAAAAACAAGAATGGGCAAGTAGAATGCGAATAGCTATAAAAACATACTACGGGAGCAAATGCTTCATCAAAATCAGTACCTTCTTCTTGACATTACCTTTGAGCTAATAACCTCCCCTTGGTCATCAAACTTGTTCCAAGATATCAAAAAATTTCTGCAAAATCTTAACAAGATATCTTGCACACGAGCATAGTAATATCGAATAATAGAGATACAATAACAAGTAACACATACTATGCTTTCAAACAAATCATCAAGGATTTCATAGAACATGTAAGTTCAAATAAGCTTATAGGAAGCCATATAAGGTCTCTTTTGAAATTTGAAAATCCAAGAGCATATAGTTGAGACCTCATTTGAAAGAAGCATTTGAACAAGAGTTTTGACAAGAATGAATATGAGCAATCAAATGCATAATTTTGATATAATGAGAAAATCAAATATTTTATCAAAATAAAATATAATCCTTTACAAGTCTCGGATAACACAAGCTTTATAGAATAGTGCCTTTCAAAAATCGAAAAATCCTCTTAATGGCACTTATGTGAAATACTATGAAATATCTTGAAATTCAAGCACATAGGCATATGACACATATATATCGAGTCTATAAGATGAATACCAATAAGGAACGTACCTCGATAGCTTATGTCTCTCTTGTCAAATAATGAGTAGATAACTATTGATGAAGATATATAAGTCCTGCACAATTCTTAAAATAAATGTTGCCCAAAAACATATCAAATAGAAGTGTAGGCTAAGGCAATAAAAGATATCACAAATATATTATGCATTATAAGTCCACAAGAGATAATGAACATACAAGTCATTTAAAATACACAAGAGTTTTAAAAACATCATGCAAGGTCTTCTTTTTCAAAATATTTTAAAAACTCAAATATATATTGAAGACCTTAATTTAAAAAAAATATTTGAAAACTCATTTTGAAAATATAGGCACAAATAAAAACATGCATAATAATAAAATAAAATGCATATTTAAATAGGGAGATACGGTTTACCAATTACGTCATTTCCATGGGTTGTGCCGTTCCCATTGTTGATGATATCTTCCCCTTTGAAAATCATCTTGTTGATTATAGCTCTTTCTATTGCTCCATTTCCAAGGATTGTGCCCTTCCCATTGTTGATAGTGTCTTTCTCTTGGAAATTCATTGTGGTGATGTCTTCTTCTATGATTGAATGAGACGGTCATTTGATGTCTCCTTGGCGTCATGAATTTTCCTTGAATATTATTCCGCCGGGTACCTAATATGACATCGTTTTGTGGTACCCTCAAGTGTTTGGGTCCTTTGGGATTAGCTTTGAGACTTTTAGGTCTCCAACAATAATTAGAGCTATTTCTAGCCCGACAAGTATTTACCGTATGACCCTTCTTACCACAATAGAAGCATGTAATAATTCTAGAAGTGTAATGACCAACATGCTTAGAGACTTGACTAATTTTCATATGATTAACAACATTTGGCTTATGATCAAGTCCTTTATCACAATTATGAATATCAACAATATTGGACATTTTATTGGTACTCAAGTTGAATTTTGATAAATCCTTTTTCATGCAATTAATATCCTCAACAAGAGTACTATTTTCTTTCTCAAGATTTCTAACCTTATCAAGAGTGGTGGTGTGAGCACATGATAATGATTCATAAGAAGTGAGTAAGCTATCCTTATCATTTTTCAAAACATTGAATTCCTTTTTCAAATTTTTGTATTTAACAAGTAGGCTTTGGAATTCATTTTGAAGATCATCATAATCATTTTTCAAATCACTATAATCATTATGTAATTCACTATCATAGGAAGTAGAAGGTTTACTTACCTCGTTCTCTTCGAAGCCCATAAGACAACGTTCGTTATCATCGTCGTCGGAAGTTGTAGGAAGCTCATCCCATGTTGTTGGATTTGATGTTGTATCCAATTGAGAAGTAGATGCTTTTGAGTGGCTCATTTCATTTGCATATACTTCTTCTAATTTTCTCCATACTTCATGTGCCGATTTAATTCCTACAATATGATCATATTCCAAAATGGTAAGTGAACAATACAAAATATTAAGAGCTTTACCATTTAAGGAGATGATTTTATTTTCTTCATCATTGAGCTCCTTGAGGATTTTGGAGGTGTGAGGTGTGTCTTTCATCGGAATAGATTCTCCATTGACGATCGTGTTCCAAATATACAACCCGCAACCTTGTAGATAACATTCCATTCTTTCTTTCCAAAATGTATAATTTTTGGAATCAAATAGTGGTGGCTTGGTGGTGGAGGCGCCGGTAAGGTGGACTTCATTCGTAGCCGGTGATCGTTCCTCTTTACTCGCGATGTGGAACGAGCTTGCCAAAGAGTTTGTCTCTGATACCACTTGTAAGTCCAAGAGGCTACGATAATCTAGAGGGGGTGAATAGATTATCTCAATCTTTTCGATTATACCCTCTTTTTCGAATAAGATACGCCAAGACAAGAATAAAGGTGCGGAAAATAAACAATACCCGTTGATTTATAGAGCTTCACCCCACCTAGGGACTACGTGCTCTACCACCCCAGTATATCCGGGATGGGTTTCGAAAAAGAAAAAGAATTTTATTAATTACCACAATTAATACAAATTCAACTTACAACAACACATTGAAGAGCACCACACTCTTCTCCAACACCACCTTGGAGATTACCACAATCTCCCTTGAATATTACCACAATCTTCCTTCAACGGCACCTTGTGAAGATTACCACAATCTTCAACCTTGAAGAATACCAAATTCTTCAACACCTTGAAGAGCACCACACTCTTCAATAAGAAGATCACCACAATCTTCTTGCACCTATTACCTAGATAATCCAAGTGTGTTCTTACCACAAGAACACTCACAAGGATATCTTGTGTTGAATGATAACCCAAAATCAAGATTACAACTCGATAATGAATATTACAATTATGAGTGCAAGTGTAATCAATAAATAAGCCTAGACCTCAAGATGTGAAAGTGAAAGACCTTAGGCTATTACAACAAGAATAATAACAATGAAGAACAAATATGTTTGCTTGAGTGTATCTTGTTGTGTTGTAGTATTCTCTCTCTTGTTGTTGTGGTTCAAATCTTTTTCTATTTATAGGAGATGATTGATCATTGATAGGCTCCTCTTGGGAACTGATTTCTACAAAAAAATTGCAATTAAAATCATGATTATAGCTGTTAGAAATCAACCCCATAAATTAGGGAAAAGTTGTCTGTTGCACAACGGTTAGAATTTTGCTGTCAAACCATAGGGCGACCGGTCGTGCACAAATAGAAGTTTGAAAACAATACAGCAAAATAACATAGGTGATCGGGTCCAGGGGCCGGACCGGTCGGGCAGGGTCCGACGGCCGCCCACCCCTTGGGCCAGGCCCCTCCCCAAATTTTCATTACAGTGCGTTCTGTAATGTTCCCAGGTACCGGTCGCCTTCTAGGTCGACCGGTCGACCTCCGAGTTTTTCTCAAACGTCTCGTTTCTGTTTCAAAACCAATCTTTCAGACATGGGTTGTTCGGTTGAACACGAGACAAAAGTGTTGTCCAATATTTTATCGAAAATAACCTTCAAGAAATACTCCGAAAAATAGTAAAAACATTTTAAACCGATCGGGAGTATTAAGACAACATTTAGAAACATTTGTTTTGATGTAAAAGCATATTAACACAAAATCATTGAAAGTGTTGTCCAATTTTTGTCTAAAATAAATTCGAAGAAATACTCCGAAAAATTAGTAAAAACAATTTAAATCATTTAGGAGTATTTGGACAACATTCAAAACATTGTTTTGGTATAAAAACAAAATCATCAAAATCATGATAAAACCATTTATCAAACAGTGTCTTCTAGAGTAGTGGTCACTCGACTTTCCCTGGTGTCGACCTTCCTTGCATGCGCTTGCCTACGGCGCTGGCGATTCACCTTGAACATCTTTTTGTTGACATGAAATGGCTTTCCATATCTCAGAGCAATTCCCTTCACCTCTATGAGATGGCCAATCACCAGACCATATCCCATTGAGCCTCCAAATAGTCCATTCTCCTTGATGGTCTTGTTGATCAGATTCTGGCATATTCGGCTGAAGAAGAACTCAACCAGTTAACTTTCTTCTCTTCCATAATCGCAGCCATCACCACTAGCTTAGTTCGAGACAACTGATTAAAGCTGCCGAACTTCATGTCGACACATTTGGACACGATGTCCATCAGTTTATGGTATTCCTTCTTGATCAAAGCCTTCTTGGTTGTATAGATAGCCTTCCTAGTTGACCCAAGCTTGGCGATTTCCTTCCAAGAAGCAGCTAGGTTAACATCCTTCTTAGCAATCTCCTTTAGCCCTTCAGAAGGCAGTTTGCAGTGCTCAGCAAGGTCAGCAGCAGTGATCTTGATCTCCTTGCCATGGACAGACGACCTAATCTCATCATCGTGAACCTCTGCGTTGACGTAGAACATGGCAACTTCATCTAAGTACGTATGAGAGTACTCATTTGTGAGAAAATCCTTCAGATCGGATTTCTCAAGCTTTTCGGCGATCTTCTTCACCAGGGCTTAATCAGATGTAGGTCCCAAGGGTTGTCAGTAAGGTTTAGAAGGGGGGTTGAATAAATCTTACCAACTTTTTGATTTTAGTCCTTTTAAAATATTACAGAGTTAACACACACAGCTGAGTCCTTGAGGGACAACTAAGTTGGTTATTCAGCAAAGTTAGCCACTCAATGCATTTCGATAGAGTCATTGATGAATAACTCTTCCTATTTAACTGAACCTTAACTTGGTGTGTTGGTTTTATCAGCGGAAGACTTAACACCCTTGGAATTGATTTAAACTTGTTTTAACACTTGATTTTAACATTTTGTTATTAATCAGTTGGATAGCAAATAAGTTTATCAGCAGATATAAGGTAAGTATGCAGAAATGTAAATGTGCTGAAAAAGGTAAGTTCTTGAGTGCAGCACGGGGTTCTGAGTGATTGCAATAGCACTGGTATTATCACACATTATTGGAATCTCTTTTTCTTCAATATCATAGTCTCTCAGCTGCTGTCTCATCCATAAGACTTGGCACAACTTTGCCCCATGACTATGTACTCTGCTTCAGTTGTGGATGTAGCTATTGAATTTTGTTTCTTGCTGAACCAAGAAACCAATCTATTTCCAAGCATTTGACAAGTACATGATGTACTCTTCCTGTCCACTCTACATCCAGCATAGTCTGAGTCTGAGTAGCCTACAAGCTTGAGTCCTCTATCCTTTGGATACCACAAGCCAACTTCTTGGCATCCCTTCAAATACCTTAGGATTATCTTAGCTGCAGTCATGTGACTCTCTTTTGGTGCAGATTGAAATCTAGCACATACACCTACAATAAAGGTGATTTCTGGTCTGCTTGTTGTTAAATAGAGCAATGATCCAATGATGGCTCTATCTAGTTTGATCAACAATTTTGCCATCTGCATCCATATCCATCTTGACTGAAGCGTTCATAGGAATCTTTACTGATGACTTTTCTTTGATACCAAATTTCTTCATCAAATCTCTGGTATACTTGGTTTGACTTATGAAGGTTCCATCCTTCATTTGCTTGACTTGAAGTCCTAAGAAGGAAGTCAGCTCTCATCATGCTCATTTCAAATTTTCCTTGCATGAGGTTTGAGAACTTATCACATAGCTCTTTGTTTGTGGATCCAAAGATGATATCATCCACATATATTTGAACAAGTAGTGTACTCTCTCCATCTTGAATTCTGAAGAGTGTTCGATCAGCCTTTCCTTTGGTAAATCCATTATCAATTAGAAATTGTGACAATGTGTCATACCATGCTCTTGGTGCTTGTTTCAATCCATACAATGCTTTCTCGAGCATGTATACTTTGTCTCCAACAGTCTTTTGCTCAAAGCCTGGAGGTTATTCAACATAGACTTCTTCTTTTAAAAGTCCATTTAAAAATTCACTTTTCACATCCATTTGATATACAGTGAAGTTCTTGTGTGCAACATAAGCAAGAAACATGTTTATTGCTTCTAATCTGGCAACAGGAGCGAAGGTTTCATCAAAATCTATACCTTTCTCTTGGAAATACCCTTTGGCTACCAATCCTGCTTTATTTCTAACAACAGATCCTTCCTCATTCATCTTGTTTCTGATTACCCACTTAGTACCAATGACATTTTGGTGAGTAGGCCTTGGAACTAATTCTCATACTTTGTTTCTCTCAAACTAATTCAGTTCTTCTTGTATGGCCCGAATCCAATGTGTGTCATCCAATGCTTGAGAAACATCTTTAGGCTCTATTTGGGAAATGAAACAAGTGAACATAGCTTCATGTTGAACTTTGGATCTGGTTCTTATGCCATCTCTGACATCTCCGATGATTAACTCGGTGGATGGTCTCCGCCATCTCACATCGGTTGGAGTAAGTCCATTGGATTCACCGTCTTGCTTGACTAAGTTGTCTTCAACAGACTTCATCATCATCATTCAGCTGTAGACCTTCCAGTTGTCTGTGAGATTCAGCTATCTCATCATCTTCAGGATTGAGTGCTCTCACATCTGCATCAATATAAGAACTCTTTTGCATTGTTGGCTGATTTTGCTTCTCAGCTAACTCATCAATGTCTTCTCCATTTACATTTGGCTCTTCAAAAAGATACCTTCATCAGCTTTAGCATCAAAAGCTTCCAAGTTGCCTTTGACATTGTTGTGGATCAAGCACTTACATCCAAATATCTTAAAATATCCAACATTTGGCTTTCTCCCTGTCCAAATCTCATAGGGAGTCTTGGTTAATTGCCTATTGATCATGCATCTATTCTGAGTGTAGCATGCTATATTTATGGCTTGACCAAAATCTCTTAGCAATCCGACCCCTAACATTGTCCTTGCAGCTTCTTTAAGAGTATTGTTCTTCTTTCAACTACTCCATTCTGCTGTGGAGTTCTAGCAGCTGACAAATCATGAGCAATACCATTTTCAATACAATACTGAGTTATAATCCCATTGACAAACTCAGTTCCCCTGTCAGACCTTATCTTTATAATGGTTTGGCTCTTCTCATTTTGAACTCTTCTCATCAGCTGAGGCAATTTCTGCAGTGTTTCTTTCTTTTTGCACGTGAAAATTGTCCATGTATATCTATAGTAATCATCCACTACCACTAAGGTGTATTTCTTTCCACTGATGTTGGCTGGTTCAACAGGACCAAATAAATCCATATGCAATAGATGCAACATCCTTGTTGAAGAAAGACTTGGCTTATCCTTGAAGGATGATCGATTTGCTTTCCCATCTGGCATGCATGACATATGCTTTCTTTCTTGTATACTGAGTCACACAGTCCTTCTACAAGATGACTCCTTGCAAGCTTGTTGATTGTCTTGAAGTTCAGGTGACTTAGCTTCTTGTGCCACAACCAACTTGATTTGGCTGTACTCTTGCCTAGTAAACGTGTACTTGGTGTAGCAGATGACCAATCCACTATATACATGTTTTTCTGTCGTGTTCCTTGTAGCACAATTTCATTTGATTTGGCGTCTTTGATCTGGCATACTCCCATGTTGAATCCCACATTTTAGTCTTTGTCACAGAGTTGGCTAATGTTTAGTAAATTGAAAGTAAGACCTTCAACATATGCAACATCTGTGATCTCTAGACCATTTTTCTTTATTGACCCTGTGCCTTTGATCTCCCCTGTAGCTTCATTTCCTCGAAATATGACTTTTGCACCTTTGATTTCCCTGAATTTTGAGAGTTTTTTCTTGTTCCCTGTCATATGTCTGGAACAACCACTATCCATGTACCAGGTTCCTTGGCACTCAGCTGTTCCTTGAACCTGCAATCAAGGAAATTAATATTAAGGTACCCATACTTGCCTGGGTCCTGTGGGGTTAGTGTTATAAGATACTCCAACCAACCTATAACCAGATGATCTGACTCTAAGAGGTTGCCATCTATCAGTTCCATAATCATAGTGCACATTAGCAAATTGCTTGGGAGTTTTAGGATCATACAACTGTTTCTTTTGTCTGTATGCATGTGTATTTGTTTGAGCAATTGCTTTCTTGGGGTAATAGTGGAATTTCTGGGTGTTGTGCCTGGGTGCATAAGTGTGCTGATGATAGCTCATTTGCCTTGGGAATGACCTTTGCCGAGATTGAGGTCTTTGCCATTTTGGCTTGTATCCTATAGGTCTTTGCTGATATTTCACTTGGTTATTCCAATTAGCTTGGTTAGGATAGTTTCTACCATTCCCATCATATGTATTTCCATGATGAAATCTCTGGGGTTTTTGGTAGCTCTGTTTAGCTTTCACAGAGTATTTTCTGTTGTGAGTTTGCGGATGGACTTTTGTAAATTTCTTTCCAGTTGTCCTTTCAACATACTCTACTGGCTTCTTTCCTTTGCCTTTGTATCTAAGGCCAGTATGATTGTGATTGTCTTTTAATGTGGGTGTTGGTGCAACATATGGTGTTTTGGGATTTTGGATTCCCTCATTGCTTGAGGATCCTTTATCCAAAATCACTTTGGGAGTTTGACTACGCACAAAGGAATTGAATCTTACGACTGTCTTATCTCCACACTCTTTTTGACTCATTATTAGTTCATCCAATGATTTGGATGCTTTTGTAAATCAGGCAATCACATTTTTGAGATTTTTCTCTCTCTTTCAGTAGCAGCTAACTCTGCTAAAGTCTTGGCATTTTTGGTCTTTAGCTTCATGTTCTCATCAGCTATTTGACTTAGAGTACTCAGCTCTTTACTTAGTTGTGAGTTTTGGCTTTTAAGCTGGCTATTTTCCTCATTTAAAAGTGTGTGTGAGGTTTTAATGTGCTCAAAATCTTTCATCATTTTGCCTAACGAATCATAAAGATCTGTGGGTGAGGAAGTGTTTGTGTCACTATCACGATCACTTGACTCAGAATGAGATGAGTTAGAGCGTACCTCATTTTCTTGATCTTTTTCTTTGGCCATGAGGTAGATCAAAGCCTCTTCCTTAGTATCACTTGAGTAGTCAGCTTCAGTGCGATGTTCGAATCTATTGGCTCTTTATACTTAGCATTTGTGGTTCGTGATCTCGGCTGACTAACATGGTTTTCTTCTTTTCTTGTCTTCTTTCCCTGAAGACTCTTTTTTCTTCCTTATTTATGTATCTGGTGGATAAGAACAGTGAGTTGTCTGCAATTCCAACACATGTTTTCAGCTCTCTACATATCAGCTCTTTCAGTTCTCTGATTATCACCTCTCTGATAGTCAGCTTTTTGATGTTCAACTCTCTTGGGTGGCCTGTCCTCCCTTGCTTTGGAAGGTGTTGAATGTCATTGGAGGTCTCACCCTTTTTTCTTTTATAGTTCTTGTTAAAGAACTTGTTGAACCTCTTTACCATGAGAGCAATTTCCTCCTGGTCTATGGTTTCCTTTGGCTCAGCTTTCTTCCCTTCACTGGACATCAGTGCAGCTGTCTTGGGCACAATTGTCTCCTCCTGCTCTTTTCTTCTCAGCTCAAACTCGTAGGCTTTGAGATTTGAGAACAACTCATGATTTGATGTTTTTGAGAGGTACATGGAGTGCGTCATGGACATGACCTTCATTTCCCATTCAGCTGGGAGGGCACTTAGAATCTTCATGCACATCTCCTTTTGAGTGTACTCCTTCCCAAGAGCTGAAGCTCATTTGTGATCTCTGTGAATCTGGCATCCAGCTGATCCAGACTTTCACCTGCAAGCATTTTAAAAATTTTAAATTTTTGAACAACAACTGTTAGTTTATTCTGTAGGTCCAAAGGGGTGTGAGTAAGGTTTAGAAGGGGGGTTGAATAAACCTTACCAATTTTTCGAATTTAGTCATTTTAAAAATATTACAGAGTTAATTACACGATTGTGTCCTTGAGGGATAACTAAGTTAATCAGCAGAGTTAGCCACTCAACAGACTCGATTGAGCTGTTGATAGAATAACTCAGATGTTTAGTCTAAACCTTAACTTGGCTGTGATGAGTTTTTCAGCGGAAGACTTAACACCCTTGAATTTGATTTAACTTTGTTTTAACACTTGATTTTAGCACTTAGTTATATATCAGTTGGATAGCAAATTATCAGCAAATATAAAATATGTGTGCAGAAATGTAAATATGCTGAAATGTAAATGACACAAGTAAATTTTATAGAGGTTCGAAGAGGGGTAATTCTTCTACTCCTCTCTTCTCCAACTCCTAGAGGAATCCACTAAGTAATGATCAGTTCACAAAGTGGTTATCAGTCTAGAGACAAGTCTTGATCACGCAGATGACTTGCTCCTTGGACTCAGTCTGGAGATGCCTTGGTCACACAGCTGGCTTCTTGTTCGACTCAGCTTCTTCACGGGCGTTTTGCCTTGCTACTTGGCGACTTTCTCAAGCTTCTTGGATTTGACCACGAAGCCCTCCAATAACTTGAGATTGGTTCACCTTGAACCTTCCTACAATCCTCCTTAGAAAGTAGACCCATTTTGATTCTTCAAAAGTTTCCTCTTCAACTAGTTTGAAGTTATCTTTCCTTCACAGCTTTGTGTTGGATCGATTTCCTTCGAGATTTAGGCTTGAGGATTTTGCTTGAATATCCTGAGAATATTTTGCAGGTTACAGTTTTGAATAAAACTTGTTCGTTCGTGGTTCAGGTAGTCAAGGTAACCTTTTCTCAATGAAATTTCTCAGCCTTTTATAGTGAACTTTCAAAAATCTGCCCGTTGAACAGATAGACTGATTTTCAAAAGTCACTTGTGTTCGTTGGCTTGTCTTTTCTTGGTCTTTAGTCTTGAGATGTAGACCTTTCCTCGTATCAAATGAATGTCCAACTTTTCAGGTTCAGACACGAGGTGCAGTGCTTCCCATTGGTTTATTCCTTTTGCATGCTTCTGGGACTGAGCACTTTAAGACCTGGCAGCATGGAAGTATTACTTATTTAAGTAATGTTCTTGACTTCTGTGCAACGGATTCTTTTCAGTTAACTCCTCTTTGCAGCTGCCTTTTCCCCAGGTGACTTGAGTCTACTCCTATCATTGTAAGACTCATCTGTCACTTCAACTTGTGACTTGGATTCTTGAGTTGACTTAACTGACTCTTCACACAACTGTCCCTCAGCTGTTACGTCTTCAGTCAAGTCCTTGAACTTCTATCTTGGCCATACTCAGTTATTCCTCAGCGGAGTCTTCACTTCACTTCTTCAGTTGACTTCTCTTATTTCCAGGCATAGCTTACTTGACTCAGCTCGTTGAGCCCTATCTATTACAATGAGAATTACGAGGAAAATGGGGTGCCAACATTCTAATCTAAGTTTTACATGGCATTCATCAAAATCTACAAAATAATTTCCCAACAATTTCCCCCTTTTTGATTATGCCAAAACTTAAAAACATTAAACAAAATGTAAACAGCGCAGATACATACAGGCAATGCAGAAACAAAGAATGTATGCGTTGAATCAATCATTTTATAGATCATAGCATTCTTGTTCTTTACACAGCTGTTTACAAACTGTATCAGAGCATAATCATATCTAAGCAATTTACAAGCATCTATGCTAAGATACAAAGAGAGAAAATACGAACACACTTTATTGAATGTACAAATGACTTACACATGAATGTATTTACACGAGTAAAATACACGAAGGGTTAGCAGCAACACTTCATCGCCTTCACTGCCTCCTTCTTTCCTCTTCAGCTCTGTCATCATCAGCTCTCTTTCTTTTCTTTTCATCTTCAGCTGCTTTCTGCTTTTCATACGCTCTCTTCGCAGCATCGTCTTTGTGTTTCCTTTCTTTCTTTTCTTGTCACAGCTGATCTTGTCTTTTGTTTTCCTCCTCGATTCTCTTCACGCATTCAACATTCTTCCTTTCTACTTCCCGATTAGCTACTTCATCATACCCAACCCAGTAGATCCTTCCCATCTTGCCTGGATCTACATATTCAATGTTTTTGGGTAGAGGTCTAGGTTGAAATCCTCTTCCTCCACCACTTCTTCCTCCTCCTCTGGGTGTATATTGTACGGGAGTCTTCTTCTTACCAGCTGAATGGCTGCTGGTAGTCTGTTGCCTATCAGCTTCGTCGCACAACTTCAGACCCTTCTCCCAGTACAAATCCCAGGCTTGGGCTATCAGACATGTTCTTGAAGTAACCTTCAGATTCGAGCGTTTTAAATTCTTCAACTGATCTTGGCTCATCTCCGTCATCTGGAATGGCATATGTGTCCTTTCTTGTCGGAATGCCACCGTACATTTTCAGAACTTCTAGAACACGGGCATCAGTCTTTCTTTCAACCTCTTTCATCCCTGCTTCCACAATTTTTCTCTTCTCAAACATGGGCACAACAGAGTGTTGGATCGGCAGCGTCACTGGAAGTTTGCTGATTATTGAGGGTGTGACATGACCTTGCTGAGGGGTTTCAGCGAGCATTAAGGTCAAGTCCTTTGACCTTTCCCCCTCAACAACCTTTCCCTTCTCCTTCTTCTTCTCAACATCTGTCTCTTCCTTCAACTTCCTCAGGTATTCCTCTTCCCCCTTTTTGGCATCATTGAAGGAGAGAGGAACCCCTGGAAACATTCCAGCGAGCATGAAATCTAGTCGGCTGAGAGCTGAGTTCTACTTGGAGTCTGTTGCGGCATGTGCTATTCAAAATTCTGAGCGAGTGGCTTTCGATTCAGCTGCCACCAGTTTCATTTCAGCCATGAGAAGGTTGAACTTCGTATTCATGTTCTCCTCAACACGAATTTCTTTTCGATGAAATTCACGCAGCTGACTCCATTTCAATTGTGTGAGAGGCATGCATTCTATCAATATTGGCCAAATCCGCATCCTCTTCGCTATCGGCATTATCGGCACTCCAAACCAAAGATCTTGTTATACAATGCCTTAAAATATCGAACTTGTTCATATCACATTGTACTCTGCTGCTGACACCACTCCCTGATCCATACCACAATTCCTCGTAAGTCTGCTATGAGGGTGGCATCCCTATTATCCAGACGCATATCTAATGAGGCCTGGTGCCATTCGATCATCTCAATCTCTCCACAGATTTTCTTGAAGACATCACGGATCTCAGCAGTCACTTCGAATTTAGCTGGTGGCCATGCAACATCGAAATCAAAGTTGGCTGGAACAATGGAGTCAGTAGGGATTACTGGATCTGCTCGGATGTTGAAGTGTCGCTACTCATGAGCTGTCTCTTCCTCAAGATCAAGCAGCTCAATCGAAAAAGGGAATGTTTCCTCAAATGCATCATCTCGCACATATGGGATTGATTGTATAGTTGGTTGTGTCTTTGATGATTCTGGTTGAGTCGGTACTACTGCAGCTTTGGGAGCCTGCGCAGATGACTCGGTCTTAGCTGGGCCTTGTTGAGTAGGTCGGCCGACCGAGCCTGTTTGTCTTTTCTGACTTAAATCGGCCTCGATAGATTTTTTTCGAGTGAATTACCTGGTTCGGTAGTCAAGGTAACCTTTTCTCAATGAAATTTCTCGGCCTTTTATAGTGAACTTTCAAAAATCTGCCCGTAATAGGCTGATTTTCAAAAGTCACTTGTGTTCGTTGGCTTGTCTTTTCTTGGTCTTTAGTCTTGAGATGTAGACCTTTCCTCGTATCAAATTAATGTCCAACTTTTCAGGTTCAGACACGAGGTGCAGTGCTTCCCATTGGTTTATTCCTTTTGCATGCTTAGGGGATCGAGCACTTTAAGACTGGCAAACATGGAAGTATTACTTATTTAAGTAATGTTCTTGACATCGTACAACGGATTCTTTTGATTAACTCCTCTTTTTTTGCCTTTTCCCAGGTGACTTGAGTCTACTCCTATCATTGTAAGACTCATCTGTCACTTCAACTTGTGACTTGGATTCTTGAGTTGACTTAACTGACTCTTCACACAACTGTCCCTCAGCTGTTACGTCTTCAGTCAAGTCCTTGAACTTCTATCTTGGCCATACTCAGTTATTCCTCAGCGGAGTCTTCACTTCACTTCTTCAGTTGACTTCTCTTATTTCCAGGCATAGCTTACTTGACTCAGCTCGTTGAGCCCTATCTATTACAATGAGAATTACGAGGAAAATGGGGTGCCAACATTCTAATCTAAGTTTTACATGGCATTCATCAAAATCTACAAAATAATTTCACAACAATTTCCCCCTTTTTGATTATGCCAAAACTTAAAAACATTAAACGAAATGTAAACAGCGCAGATACATACATGCAATGCAGAAACAAAGAATGTATGCGTTGAATCAATCATTTTATAGATCATAGCATTCTTGTTCTTTACACAGCTGTTTACAAACTGTATCAGAGCATAATCATATCTAAGCAATTTACAAGCATCTATGCTAAGATACAAAGAGAGAAAATACGAACACACTTTATTGAATGTACAAATGACTTACACATGAATGTATTTACACGAGTAAAATACACGAAGGGTTAGCAGCAACACTTCATCGCCTTCACTGCCTCCTTCTTTCCTCTTCAGCTCTGTCATCATCAGCTCTCTTTCTTTTCTTTTCATCTTCAGCTGCTTTATTCTTTTCATACGCTCTCTTCGCAGCATCGTCTTTGCGTTTCCTTTCTTTCTTTTCTTGTCACAGCTGATCTTGTCTTTTGTTTTCCTCCTCGATTCTCTTCACGCATTCAACATTCTTCCTTTCTACTTCCCGATTAGCTACTTCATCATACCCAGCCCAGTAGATCCTTCCCATCTTGCCTGGAACCTACATATTCATTGTTTTTGGGTAGAGGTCTAGGTTGAAATCCTCTTCCTCCACCACTTCTTACTCCTCCTCTGGGTGTATATTGTACGGGAGTCTTCTTCTTACCGGTGAATGGTCTTTGGTAGTCTGTTGCCTATCAGCTTCGTCGCACAACTTCGGACTTCTCCCAAAGACAAATCCCAGGCTTGGGCTATCGGGACATGTTCTTGAAGTAACCTTGATTCTAGCGTTTTAAATTCTTCAACTGATCTTGGCTCATCTCCGTCATCTAGAATGGCATATGTGTCCTTTCTTGCAGGAATGCCACCGTACATTTTCGAACTTCTAGAACACGGGCATCGATCTTTCTTTCAACCTCTTTCATCCCTCGCTTCCACAATTTTCTCTTCTCAAACATGGGCTGTAGTGTTGGATCGGCGTCACATCGGAAGTTTCTTGATTATTGAGGCTATGACATGACCTTTTGAGGGGTTTGTGAGCATTAAGGTCAAGTCCTTTGACCTTTCCCCTCAACAACCTTTCCTTCTCCTTCTTCTTCTCAACATCTGTCTCTTCCTTCAACTTCCTCAGGTATTCCTCTTCCCCCTTTTTGGCATCATTGAAGGAGAGAGGAACCCCTGGAAACATTCCAGCGAGCATGAAATCTAGTCGGCTGAGAGCTGAGTTCTACTTGGAGTCTGTTGCGGCATGTGCTGTTCAAAATTCTGAGCGAGTGGCTTTCGATTCAGCTGCCACCAGTTTCATTTCAGCCATGAGAAGGTTGAACTTCGTATTCATGTTCTCCTCAACACGCAGAATTTCTTTTCGATGAAATTCACGCAGCAGCTCCATTTCAGTTGTGTGAGAGGCATGCATTCTATCAATATTGGCCTGCATCCTCTGCTTCATATCAGCATTGTCAGCACTCCAAACCAGCATCTTGTTATACAATGCCTTAAAATATCGAACTTGTTCATATCACATTGTACTCTGCTGCTGACACCACTCCCTGATCCGTACCACAATTCCTCGTAAGTCTGCTGTGAGGGTGGCATCCCTATTATCCAGACGCATATCTAATGAGGCCTGGTGCCATTCGATCATCTCAATCTCTCCACAGATTTTCTTGAAGACATCACGGATCTCAGCAGTCACTTCGAATTTAGCTGGTGGCCATGCAACATCGAAATCAAAGTTGGCTGGAACAATGGAGTCAGTAGGGATTACTGGATCTGCTCGGATGTTGAAGTGTCGCTACTCATGAGCTGTCTCTTCCTCAAGATCAAGCAGCTCAATCGAAAAAGGGAATGTTTCCTCAAATGCATCATCTCGCACATATGGGATTGATTGTATAGTTGGTTGTGTCTTTGATGATTCTCGGTTGAGTCGCATCTCTGCTGACTTTGGGAGCCTGCGCGAGATGACCTCGGTCTTAGTCGGGCCTTGTTGAGTAGGTCGGCGGTGATCGAGCTTTTTTGTCTTTCTGACTTGCCGTCGGCCTCAGTAGATTTTTCTGAGTGAATTACCTGGTCCCCGGTTGCATCATCAGCGTCATCGGAGGATGATGAAGCCTGGTGGCTTGGTTCATCATCAAAGTTGAACTTTTGACGAGTAGCTTTAAAAGTTGCCTGACTCGTATGTGGAAGAACATCCTCAGCTGAGTCCTTTTGATGAGCAATAGGAGTGGACTCAGCTTCGTCTTCAAATCCCAGAAAGGATATGTCAGGGTTGTCCTGGGAATCATCAAGACCACAGATCTCCTTTTCAGATTCAACATTTAGAACAGGAGGGATGCTCTGAACTTCTTGAACTTTACGCAGGGAAGTCTCAACCTCACTTGGGCCTTCAACACCTCCAGCAGTCTCAACTACAGCGAGGTCTTCTACAATCCCTTCGACAGACGCAGTTGTCTTAGGGCCTTGGACTGTGGTATCCGAAGGAGTCTCAACCCCTTGGATTGCACTTTCAGTGCCCAGATTGTTAACTCCCGGGGCATTTCCATCCTGTGCCTCGACTGCCATAGCAGTGTCCTCAGCCTCCAAAGCAGTTGACACTTCAGCTGGGATAGACTCATTTGTTCGAGCTTCGTCAATGTCAGTCTGCTGTGATTCTTTTTCCTTTTCCACTTTGCCTCCTTTCTGCAATGTGGAGTCACCTGCAACATCCTCCGACCCTGCTGCAGTGGAGGGAGTTTCCCCCTCAGCTGGCACACCAATTGAGTGACTGACGATGGGGTCACTCTTCTCCAGACTCCCGGTTGCTTCCGTTGAGTGCTCAACCGTAGGGGCAGGTGGTAGAACGCCTTCAGTAGGGGTTGGCTCAACTTGGGTGCCCAAATTCCCAGTCTTATCGCCAGATCCCTTGGACCCATCTTCGGACATAATTGGGGACATAGCTGCAGCTATGGTTGTGGCAATCTGCTGCACTACTCCTAATGGGTCTGTCTCCAGGAGAGATTGTGAGGACTCTCCTGGTCCTTCGAACATTTTTTGCTCATGCAGCATCCTGGATTCCTTCAAAGCTTGATGCATGTCCGATGCTTCTTGTGCAGCAACGGGATCCATGTCTTCATCACTTTCTGACAGAACATCCAAGTGAGGGTGGGTATGGTTGCTAGTTCGATGAAGAGGACATGTTTGGCTTTCTCACGAGCCGCTTTCTCACCGCTTTGGCTTGATCCTTCTCCTTGAAGATTTGTAATATGTTCAAGCAGTTGTCTTCATCAAGGGCCTGAATCACCTGGTGATGTCGAGAAATTCGAACAATTCCTCCTATTCTTCTATGAACTCAGGGCGTTCAAACTGTACCCTTGAGTGACTTAGCTTTCATGCCCTCCATTCACGTGAGACGGTCTTTGGATGTCCGGATATACAAGTGAGTACACGATGATGTCATCGCCCTCATTCTCTCCTCTTCCCGTCCTTCTTTTTTCGGGGAAGTAAGGTAGCATGCTCTGTTGCTCTTCGCCAAAGAACAACGTCTATGGCGGTGGAGAGACAACTTTTTCAACAGAGATTCCGTTGTCTCGATTTTTCGTGGTAAGCTCTCTCACGATCACCTTTGGTGACTTGGCTGTTTCATCTATCACTTCAGGAGATCGCACTTCCGAGTGTATGCATCTTGGATCCTTTTTCCGGTGAGTTGCGATTAATTTGTCTTTTCAAGCTCGAAATCTTGAAAATTCTTCTTCTTTTGGTTTTAACCAGAGGAATTTCTGGTTCTTTTTCTTCTTCTGATTCTCCGGCGGCGGGGGCCGAGGCATCTTTCTTGGACGGAGCTGCCTTCCTCGTCTTGGCAGTCCTCTTCTTCCTTATGGCTGGAGAAGGTATTTGGACTTCTTTCTCAGCCTCGGCTGTGGGGGCAGGAGACACGGCTGCTCGGGCAGGTGACTCGGCTGCAGAGGCAGGGGCGTCCTTTTTCTTTGCTGCAGGGGCAGCATTCTTCTTAGCAGTTGCAGGGGCAGCTCTCTTCTAGAGAGGAGAGGAAACAGTTGTGTCTACGGGGTCAGCTGATTTCCTCTCACTTGTATCCGCCCTCTTTGCATGGGCTCTCTCCTGGGCTCCTGAAAGATTAGCCCTGAACATTTTCTTGTTCACATGGAAAGGCTTTCCATGTCTAAGGGGAATGCCCTTCACCTCCATCTAGATGGCCAATTACTAGGCCATAGCCAAGTGATACTTCAAAGGATCCGTCCTCCTTGTATGATTTGTTCACAACATTCTAGCAGAGTCTGCTATACACGAACTCAGCCTAGTTGACTTTCTTGCCCTGCATGATCGCAGCCATGACGATCAACTTAGTCTTTGAGAGTTGATTGAAACTACCAAACTTCATTTCTACACATTTTGCAACGACATCCATCAGCTTGTGATAGTCGTCCTTCAGCAGCTTCTTCTCAACTGTGTAGATTACTTTCGCAGCGCACTCCGGTTTGGCTACTTCTTTCCATGCAGCAGCCAAGTTAACATCAGCTTCGTATATTTTCGTCATGCCCTCGGACTGCAATAAACAGTGCTCCGCAAGGTCCTTAGCAATGATCATGATATCCTTGCGGTGGACGGAGGACTTGATTCCTTCGTCCTGCACTTCAGCAATTACATAGAACTACGCCACCTCTTCAAGGTAGGTGTGCGAGTACTTTTCTAGCATATCAGCAATCTTCTTCACTAGGGTTTCATCGGAACCCTGCTTTACCATCCCCTCAAAATCCACAGTTGATCCTGAGTGGATTTGCTTTGCGAGCTTAGCAAAATTATATGTTGGTGCCATTTTTGCTTGAGATAATTTCTGGAAGAATCGGAGGATTTCAATTTTGATAAAGAAAGGGTTTTGCAGAGAGAGATACACTTGCTTTTCTTTTGCTTTGAATGTGAACAGTTTTTGAGTGTGAGAGAGAAAACTGAAAGAAAATGAGTATATAAGGGTTATGAAATGACGTGTTTTCGGTTTTTGAATTTTGATCGAGATCAACGGCTCAGATTTAGCACGCCGAACTGCATTTAATTCCTCGCATTTAATGCGGTAGCATTTATATCCAATCATATGCTCTTGTGTAGCTTTTTTCGTATTCCGTCATTGTGCGACGTCATCCTTAAAAACATTCTCGCTCATTAAAAATGACTGTGTTTTTGTCACTTAGCTATTAAATGACTCAACTCATGTCAAAAGTGACTTAACTCAGCTTCTCTCCTTTCATTAAGCGACTCAACTGTCAGCTAACTCGATATCAGTGACTTTCCGATATGGCTGTTTCATTTGGCTGATGTGAACAAAACTTGTTCAATTCTTACTTTTTCGTTTTTCATCTCTTTTGATTGAGTTTTCTGAGTATCAACCCAACTCAATTAACCCTAGCTCATGCTTGAGCTCTTCAAACATTGATTCACATAGAGGCTTTGTGAATATGTCAGCTAGCTGCTTATCAGTTGAGATATATTCCAAGGTGATGTCTTTTCTTTTCAACATGATCTCTTATAAAGTGATATCTGACATCAATGTGCTTTGTTCTTGAATGCAACACAGGATTTTGAGTGATTGCAATAGCACTTGTGTTATCACACATAATTGGAATCTCTTTTTCTTCAACTTCATAATCTCTCAGCTGTTGTCTCATCCATAGGATTTGGGCACTGACTACCGCTGACTATGTACTGCTTCAGCTATGGATGTGGCTATTGAGTTTTGCTTCTTGCTAAACCATGAAATCAATCTATTTCCAAGTATTTGACATGTACCTGAAGTACGTTTCCTGTCAACTCTACATCCAGCATAGCCAGAGTCTGAATAACCAATAAGCTTGAATCCACCTTCTTTTGGATACCATAAGCCAACTTCTTGGCATCCTTTCAAATACCTTAGGATTCTCTTAGCTGCAGTCATATGGCTTTCTTTAGGTGCAGATTGGAATCTTGCACATACACTTACTGCAAAGGTGATGTCTGGTCTGCTTGCTGTTAAGTAGAGCAATGAACCAATAAGTGCTCTGTATCTTGTTTGATCTACAGGTTTGTCCATCTTGACTGATGTATTTATTGATATTTTCACAGAAGACTTTTCTTCCATACCAAATTTCTTCATTAAATCCCTGGTGTACTTTGTTTGACTTATGAAGGTTCCATCCTTCAGCTGTTTAACTTGAAGTCCTAGGAAGAAAGTCAGCTCTCCCATCACGCTCATTTCAAATTTACCTTGCATGAGATTTGAGAACTTATCATACATCTCTTTGTTTGTGGATCCAAAAATGATATCATCCACATATATCTGAACAAGCAGTATACTCTCCCCATCTTGGATTCTAAAGAGTGTTTTGTCCACTTTTCCTTTGGTAAATCCATTATCAGTTAGAAATTGAGATAATGTATCATACCATGCTCTTGGTGCCTGCTTCAGTCCATATAGAGCTTTCTTGAGCTTGTACACCTTATCTCCAAGAGTCTTCTGCTCAAATCCTAGAGGTTGCTCAACATAGACTTCTTCTTCCAACAATCCATTTAAAAATGCACTTTTCACATCGATTTGATATACAATGAAGTTCTTGTGTGCATCATAAGCAAGAAACATCCTTATTGCTTCTAATCTTGCAACAGGAGCAAATGTTTCATCAAAATCTATTCCCTCTTCTTGGCAATACCCTTTGGCTACCAATCTTGCTTTGTTTCTTACAACAGATCCTTCCTCATTCATTTTGTTTCTGAAAACCCATTTTGTTCCAATAACATTCTGATGGGTTGGTCTCTGCACCAATTCCCATACCTTGTTCATTTCAAACTGATTCACTCTTGTTGCGTGGCTTGAATCCAATGTGTGTCATCCAATGATTGGGACACATCTTTTGGCTCTATTTGGGAAATAAAACAAGTAAACATTGCTTCTTGCTGAGCTCTGGATCTGGTTCTTACACCATCTCTCACATTTCCAATGACTAGCTCTAGTGGATGGTCTCTCAGCCATCTCACATCAGGTTGAAGCAAGTCAACTGGGTTCAGCCGTCTTGCAATTGTGTTATCTTGAGCAGCTCTTTCATCATCATTTAGCTGCAGATTTTCCATTTGTCTTTGAGATTCACTATCTCATCTTCATCTTGGTTGATTACTGCTTGTGACTTCAACATAAGGACTCTTCTACATAGTTGGTTGATTGACTTTATCGCCTAACTCTTCAATGTCTTCTCCATTCACATTGGGTTAATCAAAAACCACATGAATGGACTCTTCGTGACCATAGTCCTCTTGTTCAAGACTTATACGCTTTGCTTTCACCGAGTATCCCAAAAAGATACCTTCATCAGCCTTTAGCATCAAAAGCCTTTAGATTATCCTTGCCATTGTTGTGGATGAAGCATTTACATCCAAATATTCAAGTACCCAACATTTGGCTTTCTCCTGTCCAAATTTCATAGGGAGTCTTTGTCATTTGTCTATTTATCATGCATCTATTTTGAGTATAGCATGCGTGTTGATGGCTTGACCCAAAATCTCTTAGTAATCTAAAGCTTGCCTAACATGGTCCTGCGAACTTCCTTGAGAGGTATGTTCATTCTTTCAGCTACTCCATTTTGCTGTGGAGTTCTTGCAGTTGATAACTCATGAGCAATACCATTTTCAACACAATACTGAGTTATTATACCATTGACAAACTCAGTTCCTCTATCAGACCTTATCTTTATAATGGTTTCGCTCTTTTCATTTTGAACTCTTTTCATCAGTTGAGGTAGTTTCTGCAAAGTTTCCTTCTTTTTGCACATAAAGATTGTCCATGTGTATCTTGAATAATCATCCACCACCACTAAAGTGTATTTCTTTCTACTTATGTTCGTTGGTTCAACAGGACCAAATAAATCCATGTGCAACAGATGCAATATTCTTGTTGATGAAAGACTAGGCTTCTCCTTGAATGAAGATTTGATCTGATTTCCCATTTGGCATGCATCACATACACTTTCCTTCTTGTATACTGAGTCTGGTAATCCTTCAAAAAGATGACTCCTTGCAAGCTTGTTGATTGTCTTGAAGCTCAGATGACTCAGCCTTTTGTGCCACAGCCAACTTGATTCGGCATCTTTAATCTGGCATACTCCCAAATTGAATCCAATATTGTAGCCTTTATCACAAAGTTGACTTATGTTGAGCAAATTGAAGTTGAGTCCCTCAACATAAGCAACATCTGTGATCTCTAATCCATTCTTCTTGAAGGATCCAGTGCCCTTTATTTCCCCTGGAACTTCATTTCCTCCAAATATAACTTTTGCGCCTCCAATCTCCTTGAATCTTGACATATTTTTCTTGTTTCGTGTCATATATCTGGAACAGCCACTATCCATGTACCAGGTTCCTTGGCACTCAGCTGTTCTTGAACCTACAATCAAAGAAATTAGTTTTTAGGTACCCATGCTTGCCTGGGTCCTGAGGGGTTAGTGCTGTAGGATAATCCAACCAACCTATAGCCAAATGATTTGACTCTAAGAGGTTGCCATTTATCTGTACCATAATCATAATTCACTTTGGCAAATTGCTTGGGGGCTTTAGGTACATACATCTGTCTCTTTTGTCTGTATGTCTGTGTGTGTTTTAGCAATTGCCTTTTTGGATAGTTGTGATATCTTTGAGTGTGTTGTCTGGATGCATATGTGTGCTGATGGTAGCTCTTTTGCCTTTGGAATGACCTTTGCTGAGATCTAGGTCTTTGCCATTTAGGCTTGTATTCCATAGGTCATTGCTGAAATTTCACATTATTCCAATCAGCTTGGCTTGGATAATTTCTACCATTCCCATCATATGTGTTTCTTCGATAAAACTTCTGGGGTTTTTCTAGCTCTGTTTATTCTTCACAGAGTACTTCCTATTTGGAGTTTGTTGAGGAACTCTACTGGATTTCTTCTCAGCTATCCTATCAGCATACTCAACCGGCTGTTTTCCTTTCCCTTTATATCCAAGGCCAGTTTGTTTGTGGTTGTGCTTTGGAGTGAATGTGGGTGCAACATTTGGTGTTTTGGATTTTTGAGATGCTTCATTACTTGAAGATCCTTTTTCAGCTCTTTGGTCATTTCTTTCAGTCCTTAGATTTTCAGCTCTCTGATATTCAACCTTTTGATGTTCAGCTCTCTTAGGTGGCCTATCTTCCCTTGACTTGGAGGGAGCTGAATGTCTCCTGGAGGTTTCACCCTTGTTTTTCTTGTAGTTCTTATTAAAGAACTTGTAGAATCTTTTTACCATCAGGGTTATTTCCTCCTGATCAATAACTTCCTTGACTTGACTCTCTTTCCATCCTTGACTATTAGTGTTTGTTTTGGGTACAAATTGTCTCCTCTTGATCTTTTCTTTTCAACTCAAACTCATAAGCTTTGAGCTCTGAGAATAGCTCATGATTGGAAGTTTTTGATAGGTCCATCGAATATCTTAGAGCCATGACCTTCATTTCCCATTCAGCTGGGAGGCTTCTCAGAATCTTCATACACATTTCCTTTTATGTATATTCCTTCCCAAGTGTTGATAGCTCGTTTGTGATTTGGTGAATCTAGCATCCGGTGATCCAGGTTTCACACTGCAAGTATTGTAAAATTTTCAAATTTCGTACGAATGTGAGACAATTTATTTTCTTTAATTTGCTCGAGATCCTTCACAAATTAAAGTTAATTTATCCTGCATTTGTTTTGCGGTTTAGCAAGATTTGACTTTGTTGAACATTGCTTTGTCCAAGGTTTTATAAAGTATGTCCTTGGCCACATTGTCCAAGTTGTATCTTTTTCTGTCCTCGTTTGTCCACTCAGTCCTTGGTTTCTCAACCATGGCTGGTCTTGCCTCAACAATAGCTTCTTCTCCTTCTTGTTTGCTCTCTCCTTCTGGTGTGTTCACTTTCAATATTTGCAGTGGCCCATCCTCTACACATTTCATCATGTAAAGCAGATAGATGAGTCTGCATACGAATTTTCCAGTCATCAAATTTCTCAATAGTGAACATAGGAATGCTTGTCAAATTTGCTTCCATGATAATAACTTTGCTGAATAAAAAAGACTTTTGAAAGAGTAAGTGTTAAAAGTTTCTTTGAAAGATTGGAGATCTAGTTCAGTAACCAGTGCGGCAGGCTCAATGAACCAACTGCTCTGATACCACTTGTAGGTCCCAGGGGTGTGAGTAAGGTTTAGAAGGGGGGTGAATAAACCTTACAAATATTTCGAATTTAGTCCTTTTAAAAATATTACAGAGTTAATTACACAGTTGTGTCCTTGAGGGATAGCTAAGTTAGTTAATCAGCAGAGTTAGCCACTCAACAGACTCAACAGAGCTATTGATAGAATAACTCAGTTGTTTAGTCTAAACCTTAACTTGGTTGTGATGAGTTTTAAGCGGAAGACTTAACACCCTTGAATTTGATTTAACTTTGTTTTAACACTTGATTTTAGCACTTAGTTATTTATCAGTTGGATAGCAAATTATCAGCAGATATAAAACATGTGTGTAGAAATGTAAATATGTTGAAATGTAAATGACACAAGTAAATTTTATAGAGGTTCGAAGATGGGGTAATTCTTCTACTCCTCTCTTCTCCAACTCCTGGAGGAATCCACTAAGTAATGATCAGTTCACAAAGTGCTTATCAGTCTAGAGACAAGTCTTGATCACGCAGCTGACTTGCTCCTTGGACTCAGTCTGGAGATGCCTTGGTCACACAGTTGGCTTCTCGTCCGACTCAGCTTCTTCACAGGGCAGTTGCCTTGCTACTTCAGCTCACTTTCTCAAGCTTCTTGGATTTGATCACGAAACCCTCCAATAACTTGAGATTGGTTCGACCTTGAACCTTCCTACAATCCTCCTTGGAAAGTAGACCCCTTTTGATTCTTCAAAAGTTTCCTCTTCAACAGTTTGAAGTTATCTTTCCTTCACAACTTTGTGTTGGATCGATTTCCTTCGAGATTTAGGCTTGAGGATTTTGCTTGAATATCTTGAGAATATTTTGCAGGCTACAGTTTTGAATAAAGCTTATTCGTCGTGGTTCAGGTAGTCAAGGTAACCTTTTCTTGTTGGGAAATTTATTGTTTAGATTTTGATTAATGCCATGTAAATCTTAGACTAGAAAGTTGGCACCCCATTTTCCTTGTAATTTGCATTGTAATAGATAGGGTTATGTAGTGAGTGAGTCAAGTCGGTGTGCCTGGATATACAAGAAGTCAACTAAAGACTAAAATGAAGACTCCGCTGTGAAACAGCTGAGTATGGCAAGGAGGAGAAGTCAAGAACTGGGATTCAGCTATGTGAAGTATCAGTCAAGTCAACTCAAGAAGCCAAGTCAAGTTGAAGTGACAGATGAGTCTTTCAATCATTGGAGCAGACTCAAGTCACCAGGGGAAAAGGCAGCTGCAAAGAGGAGACAACTGAAAAGAATCCGTTGCACAGAAGTCAAGAATATTAGCTAAACAAGTAATACTTCCATGTTGCCATGTCTTAAAGTGCTCAGTCCCAGAAGCGTGCAAAAGGAATAAACCAATGGGAACCACTACACCTTGTGTTAGACTCTGAAAAGCTGAATGTTCATTTAATACGAGGAAATGTCAATATCAAGGACTGCAACAAGACAAGCCAACGAACATAAGTGACTTTTGAAAATCAGCATATCTCTTCAATGGGCAGATTTTTGAAAGTTCACTATAAAAGGCTGAGGAATCACTTTGAGAAAAGGTGACCTTGATTATCAGAACTACGAACAAGAAAGCAATATTCATTCTGTAACCTGCAAAATTCTCAAGTTATTCAAGCAAATCCTCAAGCCTAAATTTCGAAGGAAATCGATCCAACACCAAGCTGTGAAGGAAAAACAACTTCAAACTGTTGAAGAGGAAATTTTTGAAGAATCAAAAGGGGTCTACATTCCAAGGAGGATTGTAGAAAGGTTCAAGGTCGAACCAGTCTCGAGTTATTGGAGGGCTTCGTGATCAAATCCAAGAAGCTTGAGCAAGTGGTCAAGTAGCAAGGAAGGCGCCTGTGAAGAAGTTTGAGTCGGACGAGAAGCTTAATTTGTTTGACCAAGGCATCTCCAGATCGAGTCCCAAAGGATCAAGTGTTTGTGTGACCAAGACTTGTATACGGGTGATAACCACTGACAGACGATCAATACTTAGTGGATTCCTCCAGAGTTGGAGAAGAGAGGATTAGAAGAATTACCCCATCTTCGAACCTCTATAAAAATTACTATGTCATTTACATTTCAAAGCATTTAATTTCGCATATCACTTTATATCTCACGATAATTTGCTATCCAACCGATAATTAACAAAGTGCTAAAACCAAGTGTTAAAACAAACCTAAACCAAATTCAAGGGTGTTAAGTCTTTCCTGAAAATTTCATCACAAACCAAGTTAAGGTTTAGACGAAACAAAGTGAGTTATTCTATTAATGACTCAATCGAGTCTGTTGAGTGGCTAACTGTTGGTTAACTAACCTTTGTTCCTCAAGGACTTATTTTGTGTATTTAACTCAGTATTATTTTAAAAAGACTAAAATCGAAAAGTTGGTAAGGTTTATTCAACCCCCTTCTAAACCTTACTCACACCCCTTGGGACCTACAAGTGGTATCGGAGCGGTTGGTTCATTGAGCCTTCCGCATCAAGTTCTTGAACTAGATCTCCAATCTCTCACAGAAGTTTTTAACACTTGCTCTTTCAAAAGCCATTTTTTTAATAGCAAAGTTATTATCATGGAAGAAAATTTGACACGCATTCCTATGTTCACCATTGAAGAGTTTGATGACTGGAAAATACATATGCCAGGCTCATCTATCGCCTTTACATGATGAGATGTGGATAGTGATAGAGGATGGGCCACTGCAAGTAATGAAGGTGAATCTGTTGCAAGGAGAATTGCTTGCGGTGAAGGAGAAGAGGTCGCTCCTCCTAGACCAGCTATGGTTGAAAAACCAAGAGCTGAATGGACAAATAATGACAGAAAAAGATACAACCTAGACAATGTGGCCAAGGATATACTTTACAAGACTTTGGACAAAGCCATGTTCAACAAAGTCAAATCTTGTAAGACAAAAAAGAAATCGGGATAAACTAACTTTGTCTGTGAAGGATCCGAGCAAATTAAGGAAAACAAATTATCTGTTGTTGTTCGTAAATTTGAAAATTTTAAAATGCTTGTAGGCTAGACAATGGATCATTTGGATGCCGATTCACCGAAATTACGAATGAGCTCAAAGACTTGGAAATGAATACACACAAAAGGAAATGTGTATGAAGATACTAAGGAGCCTCGGTGAGTGGGAAATGAAGACCATGGCTCTAAGGCACTCGATGGACTGTCAAAAACATCCAGTCATGAACTATTCTCAGACCTCAAAGCTTATGAATTCGAACTGAGAAGAAAAGATCAAGAGGAGACAGTTGTACCCAAAACAGCTGCACTCATAGTCAAGGAAGGGAAGAGAGCTGAGACCAAAGAAATCATTGACCAGGAGGAAATTGCCTTGATGGTTAAAAGATTCAACAAGTTCTTCAACAAGAACTACAAAAGAAACAAAGGTGAATCCTCCAGAAGATATTCAGCTACCTCCAAGTCAAGGGAAGATAGGCCACCAAAGAGAGCTAAGTATCAGAAGGTCGAATATCAAAGACCTGACAACCCAAGAAATGAGAGAGCTGACCAAAAAGTTGAAAACCTGTGTTGGAATTGCAGACAACCAGGACATTTTGCTATTGACTGTCCACATCCTGTAGTCAACAAATACAAGAATGAAGAAGAAAGAAGAGTCTTCAGAGAAAGAAGACAAGAAAGGAAAAAGGCAATGTTGGCTGCTGAGACTGCTGATACAACTAAGTCAAATGAAGCAGCAGACTCAGAGAGTAGTGAAGCTGACTACTTAAGTGACTCGAAGAAGAAGCCTTAATATGTCTAATGGCTAAAGAACAAGAACAACCTGACCAAGAAGATGAGGTACACTCTAACTCATCTCACTCAGATTCTAGTGTTAATGATTGTGACACACACACTTCGTCACCCACTGATCTTTATGATTCATTAGGCCAAATGATGAAAGACTTTGAGCACATTAAATCCTCACACACACTATTAAATGAGGAATACAACTAGCTCAAAAGCCAAAACTCACAGTTGACTAAGGAGACATAGCTGATGAGAACAAAGAGCTGAAGGCTGAGAATGCTAAGCTAATAGCAGAGATAGCTGCTATAGAAAAGAGAAAAAATGATCTCAAAAATGTGATTGCTTCATTCACAAAGGCATCTAAATCATTGGATGACCTTATCATGAGCCAAAAAGAATGTGGAGACAAGACAGCATAGATTCAATTCCTTTGTGCACAAATCAAACTCCAAGAGTGATCTTGGAAAAAGGATCTTCAAGTAATGAAGCATCTCAAAAATCCAAGACACCAAATGTTGCACACACATTCATTCCAAAGCACAATCACAAACAAAGCGCCTTGGATATAAAAGAAAAGAAAAATTGATTGAGTATCTTTGAAAGGATACTGTGAAGAAATCCACAGAGTTCCTCAAAGCAAACTCCAAAAGGAAGTACTCTGTGAAGAAAAACAGAGCTACCGAGAATCCCCTTAAGTTCTATCAAAGGAACACAAATGATGGGAATGGTAGAAACTACCCAAGCCAAGCTGATTGGAATAATGTGAAATATCAGCCAAGACCTATGGAATACATGCCAAAATGGCAAAGACCTAGAACTCAGCAAAGGTCATTCCAAAGGCAAAAGAGCTATCATCAGCACACATATTCACCCAAGCACTACACTCAGAGATATCACAACTACCCAAAGAAGGCAATTGCTAAAACACACACAGAGGCATACAGACAAAAGAGACAGTTGTATGAACCTAAAGCCCCCAAGTAATTTGCCAAAGTGAATTATGATTATGGTACAGATAGATGGCAACCTCTTAGAGTCAGATCATTTGGCTATAGGTTGGTTGGATCATCTTACAGCACTAACCCCTCAGGACCCAGGCAAGTATGGGTACCTAAAAACTAATTTTCTTGATTGCGTTCGGTTCAAGGAAAAAGTGAGTGCCAAGGAACCTGGTACATGGATAGTGGTCATTCCGGCATACGTGGACGAGGGAACAAGAAATATCTGTCAAAATTCAAGGAGATTAGAGGTGCAAAAGTCATATTTGGAGTAAATGAAGCTCCAGGGGAAATAAGAGGCACTGGATCCATCAAGAAAAATGGATTAGAAATCACAGATGTTGCATATGTTGAATGCCTCAATTTCAACTTGTTAAGCATCAGTAAACTCTGTGACAATGGCTATAATGTTGGATTCAATATGGGAGTGTGCCAAATCAAAGACACTGAATCAAATGAAGTAGTGTTGCAAGGATCCAGACAAAAGAACATGTATGTGGTAGATTGGTCAATCGCCACGGCAAGCACTTGTCTCGCTAGCAAAGAGTACCAAATCAAATTGGTTGTGGCACAAGAAGCCGAGTCATCCGAATTTCAAGACAATCAACAAGCTTGCAAGGAGTTATCTTGTAGAAGGATTGCGGACTCGGTGTGACAAGAAAGAAAGTGTTTGTGATGCATGCGGATGGGGAAAGCAGATCAAATCATCATTCAAAGAGAAGTCAAGTCTATCTTCAACAAGGATATCGCACTGTTGCATATGGATTTATTTGGTCCAGTTGAACCAACAAAGATAAGTGGGAAGAAATACACTCTAGTAGTGGTTGATGATTATTCAATATATACATGGACAATCTTCATGTGTAAAAAGAAGAAACCTTACAGAAGTTACCTCAACTGATGAAAAGAGTTCAAAATGAGAAGAGTCAAACCATTATAAAGATAAGATCGATAGAGGAACCGAGTTTGTCAATGGAATAATAACTCGATTACTTTGTTGAAAATGGTATTACTCATGAATTATCTCACAAAGCAAGGACTCCACGTTGTGAGAATGGAGTAGCGAAAAGAAGAAATAGAACTCTCAAGGAAGTCGCAAGAACCATGTTAGCTGAAGCTGGATTGCCAAAAAGATTTTGGGCCGAAGCCATCAATACTACATGCTATACTCAAAATAGATGCATGATAAATAGACAGCTGACAAAGACTCCCTATGAAATATGGACAGGGAGAAAGCCAAATGTTGGGTTTTTCTATAATATTTGGATGTAAATGCTTCATCCACAACAATGGCAAGGATAATCTAAAGGCTTTTGATGCTTAAGCTGATGAAGGTATCTTTTGGGATACTCGGTGAAAGCAAAGCCTATGAGTCTTTGAACAAAAGGACTATGCTCATAGAAGAGTCTATCCATGTGGTTTTTGATGAACCTAATATAAATGGAGAAGACATTGAAGAGTTAGCTGATAAGCTAAATCGGCCAACTATGCAGAAGAGTCCCTATGTTGAAGCTGAAGCTGGAGTAATTAATCAAGATGAAGGTGAAATAGATGGATCTCAAAGACAGCTGGAAAATCTGCGGCTAAGTGATGATGAGAGAGTCGCTCAAGACAACACACTGGTTTGCAAGACGATCGAACCCGGTGACTTACTCCAACCTCGATGTGAGATGGCTGAGAGACCATCCACCAAAACTAGTCATTGGAGATGTAAGAGATGGTGTAAGAACCAGATCCAGAGCTCAACAAGAAGCCATGTTCACTTGTTTTATTTCCCAAATAGAACCAAAAGATGTGTCCCAAGCATTGGATGACACACATTGGATTCAAGCCATGCAGGAAAAGCTGAATCAGTTTGAAAGGAACAAAGTATGGGAATTGGTGCAAAGACCAACCCATCAAAATGTTATTGGCACAAAATGGGTTTTCAGAAACAAGATGAATGAGGAAGGTTCTGTGGTAAGAAACAAAGCAAGACTGGTAGCCAAAATGTATTGCCAAGAAGAAGGAATAGATTTTGATGAAACCTTTGCTCCTGTTGAAAGATTAGAAGAAATAAGAATGTTTCTTGCCTATGTTGCACACAAGAACTTCACTGTATATCAAATGGATGTGAAAAGTGCATTCTTAAATGGACTGTTGGAAGAAGAAGTCTATGTTGAACAACCTCCAGGTTTTGAGCAGAAGACTCTTGGAGATAAGGTGTACAAGCTCAAGAAAGCTCTATATGGATTGAAATAGGCACCAAGAGCATGGTATGATACATTATCTCAATTTTTGACAGATAATGGATTCACCAAAGGCAAAGTAGACAGAACACTCTTCAGAATTCAAGATGGAGAGAGTATACTACTTGTTCAAATATATGTGGATGACATTATTTTTGGATCCACAAACAAAGAGATGTGTGATAAGTTCTCAAACCTCATGCAAGGCAAATTTGAAATGAGCAAGATGGGAGAGCTGACATTCTTTCTAGGACTTCAAGTTAAACAGCTGAATGATGGAACCTTCATAAGTCAGACAAAGTATACCAGAGATTTAATGAAGAAATTTGGTATGGAAGAGAAGTCTTCTGTGAAAATACCAAAGAATACATCAGTCAAGATGGATATGGATGCGAGATGGCAAGCCTGTGGATCAAACAAGATACTGAGCACTTATTGGATCATCGCTTTATTTAATGAAAGCGGGCGGACATCACCTTTGCTGTAGGTGTATGTGCAAGATTTCAATCTGCACCAAAAGAAAGTCACATGACTGCAGCTAAGAGAATCCTAAGATATTTGAAGGGGTGCCAAGAAGTTGGCTTATGGTATCCAAAGGAGGGTGGATTCAAGCTAATTGGTTATTCAGACTCTGACTATGCTGGATGTAGGGTTGACAGGAAAAGCACTTCAGGCACATGTCAAATGCTTGGAAACAAATTGGTTTCCTGGTTCAGCAAGAAACAAAACTCAATAACCACATCCAAACCAAGCCGAGTACATAGTTATGGCAACACAGCCCAAGTCTTATGGATGAGACAACAGCTGAGAGATTATGAAATTGAAGAAAAAGAGATTCGAATTATGTGTGATAACACAAGTGCTATTGCAATCACTCAAAATCTTGTGTTGCATTCAAGAACAAAGCACATTGATGTTAGATATCATTTCATACTAAAACATCTTGAAAAGAAAGACATCACCTTGGAATACATCTCAACTGATAAACAATTAGCTGACATATTCACAAAGCCGTTATGTGGATCAAGATTTGAAGAGCTTAAGCATGAGCTAGGGTTAATTGAGCTAAGTTGACACTCAGAAGACTCAAGGAGAAGAGATGGAATGTGAAAAGATAAAAGTAGAGCAGAGCGTGTGAATCAGCTAAGTGAATCAGCCACATCGGAAAGTCAGTTGTATCAAGTTAGCTGACAGCTGAGTCACCATACGAATAGGGAGAAGAAGAGTTGAGTCATTTATGCAGAGAGCTGAGTCATTTATGGGCTAAGTGACAAAAAGACGCAGTCATTTTTAATAAGTGGGAATGTTTTTAAGGATGACGTCAGCGTAATAATGACATGTACAGTCAAAAGTTGCACGGCAAAGCCTATATTGGATATAAATGCTGCCGCATTAAATGCGGGCAATTAAATGCTAATTGGCGTGCTAAATCTGAGCCGTCGATCTTGATCAAATTTCAAAAACCGAAAGCACGTCCTTTCATAACCCATATATACCATTTTGTTCTGTTTCTCTCTCACATTACTCAAAACTGTTCATCTCTCCAAAAGTAAAGAAAGCATTTTTCTCTCAAAACCCTACCAATTTTAAGAGCAAGTTTTCCAAGACTTTGTTCGGTAAAAATCACTAAAATGGCATCAGCACACGATTTCGCTATGCTCGCAAAGCAAATCCACACTAGATCGACCGTGGATTTTGAAGGAATGTTGAAGCAGGGTTTCGATGAAACTCTGGTGAAGAATATAGTCGATAAGATCCAGAAATCCGGGTTGAAACCCTTTCTGACGATGGAATATCCTATGACGTACGTAGAAGAGGTCGCCCAGTTCTACGTGAATGCCGAAGTGCAGGATGAAGGGATTAAGTCCTCTGTCCACCGCAAGGACATAACAATCACTGCAAAGGACCTTGCAGAGCACTGTTTATTGCCGTCGGAGGGCATGCCGGAGATATATGAAGCAGACGTTGACTTGGTCGCTGCATGGAAAGAAGTGGCCAAACCCGAGTGTGCTGCAAAGGTTGTCTACAAAGCAGACAAAAAGCTGCTGAAGGAAGATTGTCATAAGTTGTTGGATATCGTAGCCAAATGTGTAGATATAAATTTGGAAGCTTTAATCAGCTGTCCAAAACCAAGCTGATCGTCATGGCTGCGATCATGGAGGAGAAGAAGGTCAACTGGGCTGAGTTTGTGTACAACAGACTCTGCTAGAATGTTGCAAACAAATCCTTCAAAGAGGATGGATCATTTGGAGGATCTCTGGGGTATGGCCTTGTGATTGGCCGCTTGATGGAGGTGAAGAGTGTTCCCCTTCGACATGGAAAGTCATTCCATGTCAACAAGAAGATGTTTCGGGCCAATCTCTCAGGAGCCCAGAAGAGAGCTTACGCCAAGAGGGCGGACACCAGTGAGGGGGAATCAGCTGATCCCGAGGAAACAGCTGTTGCCTCCCCTCCGAAGAAGAAAGTTGCCCATGCGGTGGAAAGAAAGCTCGCCGCCCGCCGAAGAAGAAGAAAGATGCACTGCCCCCGCAGCGATGGAGAAGGAATCCTTAATACCTTCTCCAGGAATGAAGAAGAAGAGGACTGCCAAGGTGAGAAAGGCAGCTACCTCTAAGGCAACTCCAAAGGCCTTTACCTTCGAGGAACCGGAGCGAGAGAACCGACATTCCTTTGGTGAAAACTAAGAGGAGGAGGAGAAGACTTATCAGGCGTTCAGAGCTTGAAAAGACAGCTGATTCTGCCACTCAGCTGGAAAAGATCCCTGAGACTGCTGAAGAAGTGCATTCTCCAGAAGTGCTTGATGAATCCGCCAAGTCTGCTGAGGCCGATCGGCAGAGGCATCTCAAGACCCAATTGTGGATAGAACAGGCGAGGAACAAGAAGTAGCCGAGAGATCGAATCTCTGCCGACAGGATCGCATCTCCACTGCGACAGGCGTTCCGAGGGTGAAGAGCAAAGCTCCTCGCTACCCTCCATTCCAGAAAGAAGGACAACAAGAAGATGATGACGATGATGTGATGATGCTGTCTCCACCATATCCAGACATCCAAAATCGTCTGCGAGAATGGAGAAAATGGAAGCTGAGTCGCTCGAGGGAACAATTCGAGAGACTGAATTCATCGAAGAAGAAGAAGAACCGCTGAATTTCCTCAGGTTGACCACAGTGGTTCAGGCATTGGATGAAGAGAACTGCCTAGATATCTTGCAAATCTTCAAAGAAAAGGAGAATGAGAGATTAGCAGAGGAAGCTGAAGCCCGTGAGAAGGCCAATATTTGTCCTTTCACTGGAATCACTGATCATACTCATCCTCACTTCGATGCCTTCTCAGGAAGTGATGAGGACTTGGATCCAGCTGCTGCTACTGAGAAGTTGGAAATGCAGCAAGCCATGCGGGAATCCAGGATAATGCATGAGCAACAGCTGACGGAAGGACCTGGAGAGTCTTCCAAATCTCAGCTCGAGATTGACCCATTGGGAGTGGTACAATGCACATGATTGCCAGCTGTCATTGCCGCAACCACTTCCCTCAGCTCACGGAGGATGGATCTAGGGGACCTGGCAATGAAACCGGGAACTTGGGGACCCAAGTCGAGCCAACCCCTCGAAAGTGTCTTACCACCGCCCCTACGGCTGAACACTCAAAGGACACACAAATAGGAGTCCGGGAGAAGAGTGACCCTATCACAAGTCACTCGGTGGTGTGCCACCGAGTGGGGGAAACTCACTCCACTGCAGCTAGGTCGAAGGATGTTGCAGCAGACTCCACCCTGAATCTAGGAGGCGAAATGGAGAAGGAACAAGAAAATGAAACACAGAAGTTGTCACTTTGAAGAAGCTCGGACGGTTGAGTCTGTCTCGGTGAAGTGCCAACTACTCTGCAGTGATGATGATTCCGCCGATGCGATCGAGGCACGAGGATGGATCTCGCCCGGGAGTTAACACTGGCAATGAAAGTGCAATCCACGGAGTTGAGACACTGTGGATGCCACTCTGAAGACCCCTAAGACAATGCGCTGTTGAAGGGATTGTACAAGGCCCCGCTGTAGTTGAGACTGTAGGAGGTAATGAAGGCCTAAGGGAGGTTGAGACTTCCCTAGATAAAACTCAAGGAGATAAGAGCATTCCTCAGACCATCATTGCTGATTCAGAGGAGGAAATCAGTGCTCTTCATGACTCCCAGGATGATCCTGATACAACTTTCCTGGGATCTGCAGATGAAGCTGAGTCTACCCCAACTGCACATCAAAAAGACTCAGCTGAGGACGCTCTACCAAGTACGAGTAAGCCAAAATTCAAGGCTGCTCGACAAATGTTCAACTTTGATGATGAGCCACCCCTTCAAGTCTCATCATCTTCCGATGACGCTACTGATACGGCCGAGGAACAGACAACTCAAAAGGACAAACCAGCTGAGACCAAAGGTTCATTAAGATATTGAGGCTCGGCCACCGGGTCAATACCACCAGAGGCCCCAGCTAAAACACAGTCATCTGCGCAGGCTTCCAAAGCTGCAGCAGGCTCGACTCAACCTGAATCATCACAAGCACGAATAGTTGAATCCTCAATTCCATATGTGCGTGATGATGCTTTTGAACAAACCTTTCCTTTCCAGATTGAGCTGCCTGACCTTGAAGAAGAAACAACCGTGAACATTTTGTTTCAACCTTTTACGAGATCGATCATTCCCACCGACTCCATTGTCCCCATAGATTTTGATTTCGATCTTTGCTGGCCCTGGTGAAATCGAGGTGACTTATGAGGTACGTGAGGTATTCAAGACAATACTCGGTGAGATTGAAAAGATTGAACGGCGCCATGCTTCACTTGATATGCCACTGGACAATAGAGATGCCACCCTCACAGCAGATTTAAGAGGGATTGTGGTACGGATAAGGGAATGGTGTCAGCAGTAGAGTACAATGCGGCTCGAACAGGTTCGATACTTTAAGCCATTGTACAATAATATGCTGGTCTGGAGCGCTGATAATGCTGACATGAAGACGAGGATGCAAGAAAATATTGATAGAATGCATGCCTCCCATACCTTTGAAATGGGCTACTGCGAGAATTTTATCGAAAAGAACTGGCGTGTAGAGGAGAATATGAATGAAAAGTTGACCTTCTTATGGTGAAATGAAGTCTGAGTGGCAAATAGAATCAAAAGTCACCCGCTCGAGAATTTGAACAAAGATACTCCACGTGAGAATCCAAGCAAAACTCGGCTATTAGCCGCCTAGATTTCATGCTTTTGGCGGCATGTTTCGGGGTTCTCTCTCCTTTGATGATGCCAAAAAGGGGGAAGAGAAATACCTAAAGACGTTAAAAGGGTCAGCTACTGAGAAAGAGAAGGTCGCATCTGTTGAGAAGTTGAAGATCAGATGAAAGATAAGGGAAAAGCAGTTGAGGGGGAAAGTTCAAAGGATATGACTCTAATGGTTGCTAGAACCCCTCAACAAGGACTTCTGTCACGGTGACATAATCGGCAAACTTCAAATGACTCGCGCTCCAACACTCTATTGTGCCTATGTCTGAAAAGAGAAAAATCGTAAAAGCAGGGATGAAGGAGGTCGAAAGAAAAATGGATGCCCATGCGATGGAAATATTGAAACAATACGGAGGCATTCCGGCAGGAAAAGACACTGATGCCATTTCAGATGATGGAGACGAGCCACTCTCAGTGGAAGAATTCAAAACGCTCAAATCCGATGGATACTTCAAAAATATGTCGATAGCCCAAGCCTGGGACTTGTATTGGGAGAAGGGTCTGAAGCTATGTGAAGAAGGCGACGGGACGAGATCGCTAGCGGTCACTCTACTGGTCACTCTGCTGGAAAGAAGAAGTCTCCAGTACAATATACGCCCAGAGGAAGAGGAAGGAGTGGTGGAGGCAGAGGTTTTCAACCTAGACCTCTACCCAAAAATATTGAATACGTAGATCCGGGCAAGAAGGGAAGGATCTACTGGGCTGGATATGATGAAGTAGCCAACCGGGAAGTGGCTAGGAAGAATGCTGACTATGTCAAAAGGATTGAAGAAGAAAATATGAGACAAGATCAGTTGTGGGAAGAGAGTCAACGAAGACAAGAAAGAAAGAGAAAAGACGAAGCTGCTAGAAGAGCCTACGAGAAAAAGAAAGCAGCTGAAGATGAGAAGAAGAGAAAGATAGCAGAGGACGAAAGAACTGAAGAAGAAAGAAGGAGGCAGCGAAGGCGATGAAGTGTTGTTGTCCACCCCTTCATGTATTTTACTATTGTAAATGCATATGTATGTAAGTCTTCTGTACATTCTATGAAAAACTCTGTAATTTCTATTTTTTTGCGTAGAAATAGAATGGTATGTTCGCTCTGATACACATTGTAAACAGCTGTGTAAAGGACAAGAATGTTATGATAATAAAAAGATTGATTCTACGCATACATTCTCTGTTTCTACATTGTCTGTATGTATCTTTGCTATTTACATTTTGTATGTATGATTTAAGTTTTGGCATCATCAAAAAGGGGGAAATTGTTGGGAAATTTATTGTTTAGATTTTGATTAATACCATGTAAATCTTAGACTAGAAAGTTGGCACCCCATTTTACTTGTAATTTGCATTGTAATAGATAGAATGCATGTCTGGTGAGTCAAGTCACTATGCCTGGATATACAAGAAGTCAACTAAAGACTAAAATGAAGACTCATTTGCGGAAACAATTTGAGTATGGCAAGGAGGAGAAGTCAAGAACTCATTGAAGGAGTATCACCGGGATTCATTTGTGTGAAGTATCGATCAAGTCAACTCAGAAGCAAAGCAAGTTGAAGTGACAGGATGAGTCTTTAAATCATTGAGGTGACTCAAGTCACACTGGGAAAAGGCGGTGCAAAGAGGAGACAAGCGAAAATAGTCCATTGCACGAGAAGTCAAGAATATTACCTAAACAAGTAATACTTCCATGCTACCATGTCTTAAAGTGCTCGATCCCCTTAAGCGTGCAAAAGGAATAAACCTATGGGAACCATCGCACCTTGTGTCGACTCGAAAAAGTGAATGTTCATTTAATACGAGGAAATGTCAATATCAAGGACTGCAAAAAGAACAAGCCAACGAACACAAGTGACTTTTGAAAATCATCCTATCTCTTCAACGGAGATTTTTGAAAGTTCACTATAGAAAGGCTGAGGAATCACTTTGAGAAAAGGGGACCTAGATTATCAGAACTACGAACAAGAAAGCAATATTCATTCTGTAACCTGCAAAATTCTCAAGTTATTCAAGCAAATCCTCAAGCCTAAATTTCGAAGGAAATCGATCCAACACCAAGCTGTGAAGGAAAGACAACTTCAAACTATTGAAGAGGAAATTTTTGAAGAATCAAAAGGGGTCTACATCCCAAGGAGGATTGTAGAAAGGTTCAAGGTCGAACCAGTCTCGAGTTATTGGAGAGCTTCGTGATCAAATCCAAGAAGCTTGAGCAAGTGAGTCAAGTAGCAAGGCGGTATCTGTGAAGAAGGTTCGAGTCGGACGAGAAGCCGTTTGTGTGACAAGGCATCTCGGATCGAGTCCCAAAGGATCAAGTGAGTGTGTTATCAAGACTTGTATCTTAACCGATAACCACTCGTACTCGATCAATACTTAGTGGATTCCTCCGGGAGTTGGAGAAGAGAGGATTAGAAGAATTACCCCATCTTCGAACCTCTATAAAAATTCTTGTGTCATTTACATTTCAAAGCATTTAATTTATGCATATCATTTTATATCTGTTTGATAATTTGCTATCCAACCGATAATTAACAAAGTGCTAAAACCAAGTGTTCAAACAAACTTAAACCAAATTCAAGGGTGTTAAGTCTTGAAAATTTCATCACGGCCAAGTTAAGGTTTAGACTAAATGGTGCGTTATTCTATTTGACTCAATCGAGTCGTTGAGTGGCTAACTCTATTTGGTTAACTAACCTAGTTATCCCTCAAGGACTTAGTTTGTGTATTTATCTCTATATTATTTTAAAAAGACTAAAATCGAAAAGTTGGTAAGGTTTATTCAACCCCCTCTCCTTCTAAACCTTACTCACACCCCTTGGGACCTACACTCAATGAAATTCCTCAGCCTTTTATAGTGAACTTTCAAAAATCTGCCCGTTGAATAGATAGGCTGATTTTCAAAAGTCACTTGTGTTCGTTGGCTTGAATTTTCTTGGTACTCGATCTTGAGATGTAGACCTTTCCTCGTATTAAATGAATGTCCGCTTTTCAGGTTCTGACACGAGGTGCAGTGCTTCCCATTGGTTTATTCCTTTTACACGCTTCTGGGACTGAGCACTTTAAGACCTGGCAGCATGGAAGTATTACTTATTTAAGTAATGTTCTTGACTTCTTTGCAACAGATTCTTTTCAGTTAACTCCTCTTTGCAGCTGCCTTTTCCCCAGGTGACTTGAGTCTGCTCCTATAATTGAAAGACTCATCTGTCACTTCAACTTGTGACTTGGCTTCTTGAGTTGACTTAATTGACTCTTCACACATTTGTCCCTCAGTTGTTACGTCTTCAGTCGAGTCCTTGAACTTCTATCTTGGCCATACTCAGTTGTTCCTCGGCGGAGTCTTCACTTCACTTCTTCAGTTGACTTATTGTTTTTCCAGGCATAGCTGACTTGACTCAGCTCGTTCAGCCCTATCTATTACAATGAGAATTACAAGGAAAATGGGGTTCCAACATTCTAATCTAAGTTTTACATGTCATTCATCAAAATCTATAAAATAATTTCCCAACATATTCTCTTTTATCTGTTTAGATCCTTCACAAATCAGGTTTAGCTTATCCCAGATTTCTTTGGTTGATTTGCATGATTTGACTTTATTGAACATAGCCTTGTCCAATGTCTTGTGGAGAATATCCTTGGCAACATTGTCCAGGTTGTATCTCTTTCTATCTTCATTTGTCCATTCACAACGAGGTTTTTCAACCATGGCTGGTCTAGGTTCTGCTGCAGCATCTTCTCCTTCACCTGGAGGTGCTCTTCTCACCGCAGTATTAACCTTCAATATCTACAGTGGTCCATCCTCTATCACAAGCCACATTTCATCGTGTAAGGCTAATAGATGAGCCGACATGCGAATTTTCCAGTCATCATACTCTTCCACAGTAAACATAGGAATACGAGTTAGATTGGCTTCCATGATAATAACTTTGCTTTTTGAAATGAAAGCTTTGAAAACACAAGTGTTATATCTTTTGAAAAAGATTGAGATCTAGTTCTAATCAGTGTGGAAGGCTCGATGAACCAACCGCTCTGATACCATTTGTAGGTCCCAAGGGGTGTGAGGTTTAGAAGAGGGTTTGAAAAACCTTACCAACTTTTGCAATTTAGTCCTTTTAAATTATTTCGACAGAGTTGACTCAAATCAGCTAAGTCCTTGGGGGACAACTAGGTTGGCTTACTTCAGCAAAGTTACCTACTCAACACACTCGATTGAGTTGTTGATAGTATAACTTAGCTGCGTTAGCTAACACTTAACTTTTTAGATGATTAGTTTTTATACAGCGGAAGACTTAACACCATTGTTAATTTTAAACTCATTTTTAACAGTTGTTTATGGCAATGTTATTATCAGCTGGGTTAGCAATTTAACTTAAACAGCAAGTATTAATATATGCTAGTAAACTAAAATGTTGTAAGTAAATGACACAAGTAAATTTTATAGTGGTTCGAGGATGGGGTAATTCCTCTAATCCACTCTTCTCCAACTCCTGAAGGAATCACTAAGTAACATATCATGTTACAAAGTAGTTCACAGTCTAGAGACAGTCTTGATCACACAGTTGGCTTCTCCTGCGACTCAGCTTCTTAAATTCCCTTCAAACCCTTGGAATTGATCACACAGCTTTCCAACGAGCTCGAAACTTCTGGTTCGACCATGAACCTTACTACAGCTCCTTCAAAGTTGGAGAGTAGACCCCGTTTTGTTCTTAAAACTTTTTCCTCTTCAACTGGTTGAAGTATTCTTTCCTTCACAGAGTGTGTTGGATCGAGTTGTTTCAAATTTTGGGCTTGAGGAATTTCTTGATAAGCTAGAGAGAATGTTTGCGGTATTGCTTGCATTGAATTGCTTCAAATGCTTGGTCTCTCTTACTTCTCTCTCTTGCTTCCTCAGCCTTTTATAGTGCTCATTTGAAAATTTGCCCGTTTAAGAGATAGGTTATTTTCAAATGACACTTTCGTGTTCGTTGGCTTGTCTTTTCTTGACTTGCAGCATTGTGATGGTGACCATTCCTCGTATTAAATGACTCTGCAGCTTTTCAGGTCCTGACAGAACCTTCAGTGCTTCCCATTGGTTTATTCCTTTTGCACGCTTCTTGGACGAGCACTTTAAGACATGGCAGCATGGATGTATTACTATTTTAAGTAATATCCTTAACTTCCGTGAAACGGATTAATATCAGTCGACTTGACTGGACAGTTGCCTTTACCCTATGACGTGAGTTAGCTCCAACCTTTTAGGAATGACTCAACTGTCAGTTCAACTGGTACACTCAGCTCTTTACTGACTTGACTGACATTTTCTTAGTCTTTACTTAGTTGTTCCTCAGCTGGATCTCCTTCAGTCGAGTTTGTGCCTTCCATCTTGACTACACTCAGCTGACACACAGCTGGGTCTTCACTTCAGTCTTCAGTTGACTTCTTGCATTCTTCGACATAGTTGACTTCACTCAGTGCATGCAGTCCTATCTATTACAAAATAGAAATACAAGGAAAATGGGGTGTCAACTTTCTGTTCTAAGTTTTACATGTTATCATCAAAATCTAATAATAAATTTCCTAACAGTAATTTCATGCACCGATGGCATTTTTATAATATTCTGGAGCGATGTCGTAGGATCTCTGAACTGGTGGTATTTTCGTAATATTGGGGGTCGGTAAAAGTATTAGTTTTTCCCCTAAAAAGTATTTGTACACCACTACAAAAGAGGGATTTTACAACACAATTTTACATTGGTTATTAATCTAACCGATGTAAGAAAATAGGCGGTGGCGTAATTGTAAAAATATATAGGATACCTACATCGGTTTTTAGACAACCGATGTCAATTTTGCAATTATCATTAGTACAGAATTGGCCATTCGTATCGGTTGTAAACAACAATACGCATTGGTTTCTGAAGCGACACGCATGGAGGCGACACAAATACACCGAGTTTTTGGTGTCGGTTATAATCGATGCGTAATGTTTACAATAAGTGTTGGTTTCTCTAAAACAACCGACACCGTTAGTCGACAATAGGCATCGGGTTTTTCAGTTGAAACCGACACCTAAGCTTCTCAAATAGACATCGGTTGTTTCTAGAAACCGACACCTATTACCATTTTTTAAATATAATTTTAATAGTAATTTTGTACCCTTCCATGCACAATATATGAACTGAATATACACAGCAATCCAACATGACATAAACAAAAAACAGCATGAAACAATTCAACAAAATAACCCGTTTTCTAACACTATCCAAAAATGTCAAAAACATAGAGAAAACTCATTCAGTTTTCAATCCGGCTTAGTCAAAATCCAACCCACATATGAAAGGATTAACTTTAAACCATTGATGCACGTCGTCCCTCCTCAATGCCATCAACTACGCTGCACATCGTCCCTCTCAACGCCATCAATTACAAGAACCACAAACAACATAAACATTCCAAAAAGTTATAACTAAAGAAGAAGAAAGATATAACTATAACCATTTATAGAAATAATTTTTAATGAAAAAACCAACAAATCAATAACTTACACACAATCTTCAATAAAATATTGTGCCCATATTTCGCGAATCTCGTCAATTTGCTCTTATGAGTACGGTTCATTTCCAAATGAGTTCTATAATGATTCATAAGAACTTTTAAGTATATCAATTGAAGAAATTACAAGTTTATAATTAAAAGCACTTAGTAAGTTACTATATATTAATTTTTACTTACCTTATCTAAAGAATCAGCATCGGACATTTGAGTGCATATTTTCCACATATATCTCATAACATGATATCCATACTTACTGCCTCCCGGTTGTTGAGGACACTACAAATTATATATATTTAGCCTAGTTATCTGAACAATATATATTTAATAAATTCATACTAACTTTAATATTCTACATTGTATAATATACCTTAATGACATTTTAAATTGTTTGTCGTCCCCTTTTACCAACTTGTGTCCAATATGATTGAAATGCTCTATAAAGTAATTAATGTGCTTAAAGAACTTATAGAATAACAAATATCAAACATAGCATGCAACAAAAATAATATATGCAATAGTTATCATATATATTTTACTTACACATTCATCGGTGCCTTGATTCCGATGGTGCGCTTACAATCCTTTGGATCTAAGACATATATTGTACTCGAAGCAATAGAATCACTAGCAGCAGTCAATGACATTTTAGAAACATGAACAATACTTTTAATTATAAATATAAAAGTTATAATGGAGAAAATTAATAAAGAAAAATATAATTTTCTTACTCTTGATGGTATAGTGCTAGGATGAAATTTGTGTGTGTCATTTGAAGCATGGCCTTAGACAGATATGACGTCATGGTATTGATATTTAAGTTAGCATTTGTCATCGCGATATGTGATGGGCACATAAATCCGATGGATTCGATACTGTATTGCTCGCACAACCCACTAAGATACCTGAAAATCATTACAAAACAAATTCAAAACAAAATAAAATTAATTAAGGTTTAATATCAAATTTAAAATGAAATACAAAAACACTACTTATGATATCAAGACTTGTATGATAAAAACATTAAGCCAATCCATCTGGAACAAGTCAACAATGTCCGTTTTGTGAATGTATACCCGTTAATGTCATATCCCTCATAAAACCTCACAAGCAAATCAGGGCCATATGCTACCCATTTTATCATTTCACTTATATTATTCGGTGTTTTAGATAACTCTTGCATCACTGTATTTTTTAACCATCTTATAAATGTACGGTTTTGTTCATTAGTCACTCACCTTTCACCTTTTGACGGATTTTCCTGTCTTAAAATCAACTTGTGTTGGTCCAAATATGGACGAACCTCAAAAAAGTGTTGCAATACGAGTTCATGTGCCTTATCTCGCAATTCTGCAGTTGGGGCAAAAAGTTTGAACCCAATTGTACCTTTTCCTCTGAGTCTTCCATCGTGACGAGATTTAGGAACACCAATGGGTTCAACATTAGCTAAATAATTAGTGCAAAACTCAATAACCTCCTCAGCAGCATAACCTTCAATGATACTCCCTTCAGGTCGAAATCGGTTCCTCACGTATCCTTTTAATATCCCCATGTATCTCTCAAATCGATACATATATCGTAAGAAAACCGGACCACACATCTTAATTTCTCTCACCAAGTGAACATTAAGTGCACCATAACGTCAAAACATGATGGAGGAAAATACACTTCAAACTGACATAAAGTTATCACCACATTGGCCTGCAAATCATCTAACACCTCCGGATCACCAACTTTACTACAAATTGCATTGAAGAAAAAACAAAGTTTTGTAATGGCATGTCTAACATGTTTTGGTAATACGCATCAAATTGTGAGGGGTAATATGTGTTGCATTAAGACATGACAATCATGAGACTTCATACCAACCAATTTGAGGTCCTTCATTGACACAAGTCTTTTAATATTCGATGAATAACCAGATGGAACTTTTACATCATTTAAACACTCACATAAACTTGTTTTTTCTTTTCTAGACATACTATAAAAAGTTGGAGGTAGGTATGTTCGCTTTCCTGATTCTTGTGGACCTAACTTGTGCAGGATCCCCATTTCTACCATGTATTTTCTAGCATTAATACATTTTTTGTCTTACGCTGAGTGTTTAACAATGTTCCAATAAAGCTATCACAAACATTTTTCTCCACATGTAGAACATCGAGACAATGTCTTACTGGTAAATGTTCCCAATATAGTAGATCCCAAAATATAGACCTCTTTTTCCAAAGACTCTTCTGAGGACTTTTTAATGGTTTGCCAATACAACATCAATATCTTTAACTCGTTCGTAACCACATGTCCTGATAACGGCAAATGGGCTACTCGAGTCTCAGTTTTCCTATTAAAAGGTTTTTTCTTCTTTCGATAATGATGGTCAACATGGAGAAACGTTTAATGACTCATGAACACATTTTTCTTACAGTTGCTCAACCAAAGATCGTTGGTTTCGTCTTCACAAATGGGGCAAGCTTTAGCTCCCATAGTAGTGTAACCCGATAAGTTACCATATGTTGTTTATCGTGCAAAATATCATCACTCGCAAGGAGAAGTTTGTTCGAGTATATGCGTCAAACACCATCACACCTCATTCCACAATATTTTCAAATCTTCAACAAGCGGGGCTAAGTACACATCTATGTCATTTCCGATTGTTTAGGCCCTGATATCAACAACGATAACATGATGTACTTGCGCTTCATACACAACCAAGGAGAAAGATTGTGAATTGATAAAAGCACTGGCCAAGTGCTATGTCGACTACTCATGTTACCATGGGGGTTCATTCCATCCGTACATAGTCCAAGCCTAAGATTTCTATTTTCACAACCGAATTTGGGAAACATCCGATTAATGTTTCTCCATTGAGGTGAATTAGTTGGGTGTCTTAGTTTTCCAGTTTCTTTCCTCCCTTGAGCATGCCACTGCAAATTCTTCGCATCATCTGCATTTGCAAACTAGCGTTTAAATCTTGGTATTACAGGCAAATACCATAACATCTTTGCCGGAGAACCTTTTTTATCATTCGCCCCATCATTGACGCCTTTTCTTTTATACCGTGATGCCCCACACTTTGGACAAACATTCAAGTTCTTTAATTCTTTACGGTACAATACACAATCATTTGGACACGCATGTATCCTCTCAATCTCCATACCTAGTGGGCACAACATTTTCTTTGCCTTGTAGGTTGAACTAGGAAGCTCGTTATCATCAGGAAGCATGTCTCTTAAAAGCACTAATAACCCCGTGAAACTCTTGTCACTCCATTCATTCTTTGCTTTGAAGTTATATAGTTTAAGCATGGCAGATAACTTGGTAAATTTACTACATCCATGAAATAGAGGTTTTCCAGCATCAACAAAGAAACTATCAAATACATGAGGAATTTTTTTAAAATCTTCATCAAAATCATGCATCATTGCATCTATCTCACCATTCTCGACATCATTATCGTCAGTCTTTGCATGAATACCGTCATGATTACTATCATCATTTCAACTGTATTATCACTTGTCCTCGTACTAAGAGGAGACTTTCACCATGCTATATCCATCGTGTATACCCTTCTTTAAAACCACAATGCATCAAATGAGTCTTCACTTGCTCAGAACTACGAAACTTTCTCAGATTCTTACAGTCACAACACGGACACAGAATCATTTTCTCGCTATTTTTAATTTGATTTTCCTCAGCAAATTTTATAAAATCTTCAACCCCTTGCAGATATCCAAGTGTATTGCGTCGACCATACATCCAACTACGATCCATATCTACCACTGCATAATATTAAATTCAATAACTATTTAAAACGAAAATATTTATCAAGCATCATCCTAAATTATATTAACTAACATCTCGCATCATCTCCTTAAACAAACATATACATCAAAATTCATCTACCAACAATAATTATCAACATGCAATCCCCTCCTCCATCCATTTCATATATATACCAATACATACATGTAATGTATATAATATACATTATGTTTTAGAGGTTACCTTCGAACAAAGAAGTGACAACTAATATGTAGTCATAAACTTTTTATAGTGCTTCTTTTGATTTAAAACTTCTCTTGGCTCAGCTTTGCATATGAGAAAACACGTGAATTAATCAACAAAACCATAAATCATTGTAGTGCAATTCAGAGAAAAACCATAAATACATATTTTAAGAACCTACAAATAAATTCTATACTGAAAACGGTGGCAAGAACTTATGAAGTTCTAATTTCAGGTTTCTGCTTTTGATCTATCTTATAAAAAAAATTAAACAATATGGTTATTGTAACCCACTATTTAACAACAATTTACATTTTTTTACGGATACAGTGCATGTTAGTGCTTATTGCTTTTGGATTGCATTTCTTGATATCTAAATTAGACAACCATGAGAATCAACTCTCATCATAAAAACAAAGAATCCCACTTTTCCAACTAATATAAACAGAAAAAACAACCTCTAGTGCAGGTTAGAAATAGATAAACACATGTGAAACATAAAACATTGAAAAAAATTGTTTCAACTAGAAGCAATGTGTATATGTTCTCCCGGAATTTAATTTAATTCTTCTAATATAATCAAATATAGAAAATCTACTTGGGGAATTTTTAATGTATTAACTGGGTATGCTTGTATCAGGAATTTGTTATTCAGTTGAAATAGTACTCCTTACAAGTTTAGACAACAAGAACATAAAGTATTTACACGACTGCACCTGAGTGCAATCTATCACCCTCATGATGCTCCACAACATAAGACCTCAAATTTTATATAATTATTACTTCTCAGTTCTCACATATTCATCAAGAATTTAATTTTTATTTTCTCACATCTACATATTTTAAAGTTGAGGCGTGATAACGGAATACACCAACTTTTTCATAGTGTACAGAATAATAGTGGGATGGGAAACACCATCAAGGAATCCATATCCAAAAGTGCCCAAAAGGAGGGAATCAAAATATCATGTGGAACGAGCATCCATTAAAAGTTATTAAATCAAGCCAGTTTTGGTACTAAAAGCAAACAATACATTGATAAGTAGACACCCATAAAAAATATAATAGTAATAATAATATTTAGCAAAAGGGAAAATTTAAGTAGAGATAATAGTTAATCGGATCGGTAGATTAGACTTGCATCCACAAGCAATGATGAACAATTCCATAATGGCAAGGAGAGGATGTGGAGATGAATCATATCTTTCCCTCTTGACAAATATAATGACCAATCCTAAAGAGTGACTAACTCAATTTTCAAATGTAATAATCAGATTAGAAAACTAAATCATAGCAACACCAATTCCGAAAAACTCAGGCAAAATTATTCTCTTTCCCCTGTTTCTCAAAACAGAAAACCTTTTTTCTTTTCTTTTGTTTGTGGTTTTCGATCTAAAAAAATCAGATCTAATCACTTTTCAATCTAAAAACAGAAAATCAGATATTATTTACCCCACGTAGATCGGAGCTCTGAGACATGCAGAGTGGAGACGAGGTCCTTCCTGAAGGGAATCGATGTCAACTGTCTCCCGCAGCCACCGACGGAGGATGCGGAGGAGGAGGTGGGCGTGCCCTCCCCAAGTAGTACGATCTCGAGCGTGAGCATAAAACGGAGCGAGAGATAAACCACCGAGGATCACGACAACTTCAGAGGGTGTGACGGGACCGAATGGGCTGCAAGGTGCGATGGGGACGAACGGGCTGCTAGGTTCGACGAGGACAAATGGGCTTTTATGTGAATGTGAGATTGATCAGGAGATGTGTGCAGCTAGCTAGGGCTTCAAAATTAGCTTAAATTTAATTAAAAAAATAAAAAGACTTTAAGTTTCGATTTTGTTAAGAAACCGCTACCTAAAGTTTCTTACAGGTATCAGTTTTTAAAGAGAAACCGACACCCAAAGTTATTAATTTAGTTAAAAAAAATAAAAAAATATTATACCTAAAGTTTTTGTTTTATTTTCAAAATTGTCACCGGCCCAATTTAGGCATCGGTTATCATTGGAAACTGATGCATATTAGGCGATTTTTATAGTCTTTTATGTACTAGTGTATACATCGGTTGTTTTAAGAACCGATGTAGAATTGCATGGTTTTGCATCGTTTGTTAAAGAAATAAAAGAGATGGTGGCATAATTATAAATTTTAAAAGATTTCATATCGGGTCTTTAGTCAATCGATGTACAATTGGCAGATCAAAATCTCCAAATTCGAATCAACTCTTTTCCCTAAATCAAGATCCTTGAAACCTCTTGGATCCTTTTTGTACGTGTTGATGAGATGGTGCACCATGAAATTGGACCATATGACTTGGATTTTGAAGAACTCTGACGGCTTACCAGCAAATAGAATAGCTTCAAAAACGTGCATTAGAACATACTAAGGAAGCATATCCTACAACAGGATTCAAAAATAAAAGGGTAAATCGTTTTTTCTTTCTATTCTTTTTCTAAACCTTTTTTTTACCCTTTTCATGTTTTTTGCTATGAGATTAATGAAGCGACTGCATATGAGCCTGGGTATGAGGATGCCTTAGCATATTGTAGGTATTTCCTTTTATTAGAACTGAAATACATGAGCTGACTGGATTTTCTCTATACAGAATCTAAAGATATTAAGGACCTTCTTTTTGTTCTAAAAGAGAGTATCGGTGAATATAGTTGAGCCATGTTATACCACATTCAACTACTAAAATAGCCGAGACAGGTATAATCATCTCCATTTTATTCCGACGAAGGTTTAGAGATTTTAAGAGCTATTTTTATCCTACAGTTAACCAATAGGATAGAAGCACTCTACAATCAAAAGAAACATAAGAATCATCATTATACTTCTGAATCTCTATAATAATAGAAGTTTTTCATCACAGTGGATTCAGTTTTTCGTCCTTGAAATTCGATTTCTTACCTCCTGATTTTCTTTGACTCCTGTCGGTTGGTGTTATTTTATACATAGTGCATTCCCAAGCTTTTTGTCCTTCCTTCTTGCATCGAAAACAAACATTCTTCCCAAACAGACACTCTCCATTGTGGTTCTTGCCACACTCAAAGCAGCGCGGTTTCTCCCTCTGTTGTTGTGGAATAGAGTTTACTTCAATCTTCGTTTGTTTGTCCTGAGTCCCATTGCCACTTTTATTAGGGTCTTTCCATTTTCTTTTGGGTGCTTCATTTGCCTTACGGGGTTTTCTATCCACATTCATATTCACAGCCACTAGTCGAGTCCGGCTACTGCTTAAGCATTTGTCACCTCCCCAAGGACACTTATCACGCCACTTAGTTCTGGGCGCAGCCCTGCCACGAACCTCTTCGCCTTCTTCTAATCTGTGTCGACCAAATGCATAGCATAATGAGATAATTGGTTGAACTTACGCTCGTAGTTGAGTACAGACATACTCCCTTACGTCAAATCTAGAAATTTCATTTCCTTTTGGTCTATGTACATCTGTGGAAAGAACTGTTGGATTACGAGACTCCTAAATTCATTCCATGTCATTGACTCTCTCTACTCATTAGTTATGGTGTGACGGTGTGAATCCCACCAATGCCTAGCCTCTTGTTTGAGTTGGAAAATGGCGCAAGAGACTCGGTGTGCGTCAGTGCATGCAATCAGTTCAAAAATGTCTTCCAGTTCCCCAATCCATTCTTCCACCACAAAGGGGTCCTCCTGCCCAGTGAGGGTGGGCGGCCTATAACGCCGAAATTGCTCCATGATAGTGAAGTATTGTCGATTATTGTTGGGTGATTCTGGCCATTCTGAGTGTTTGACATATTTTGTTGAACTAGTCCTTGCACGATTGTAGTCAAGTTGGCCACAAGGTTCTCCAAGTTGTCTTGTGTCGGAGATCTCTCCTAGGTGGTGCCATCCTATAATCAATGAAATAAAACATCGCTTAAATTCCATAAAAATTCTATAACTTAGGAAAAATGAACATCTAATCTGAAGTCAACGTGTTCATGTCATGTCCAACAATAGGTTCCTAAGTATAAAATCATCTTTCTTTTTTTGAAAGTTGCATAAGTGCGCATTATGCAATTTCAATTTTTTCTACGAACTCTTTTTTTTTGAATTTTTTTCGAATTTTTTTCTTTCGAACTCTTTTTTCTCGAAATATTCTTTTTTTTTTTTGAATTTTTTTCCTCTTTCGAACTCTTTTTTTGGGTTCAGTGGAAATTAAAAATACTTAAATGCGTAGAAAATAGACTTTAAAGGAAATAATACTTCTATTCATAAACTTCATAATATAACAACCAAACTTTGAAATAATAAAAAGAAAATAGACAATCTAGTATAATTGGACAACGTCCATCTTATTCATGCATAACTATCTATTCTAACTCAAGAATAACTCTATCCATCCATGTAATCATCTTCTTCCTCATGGTCCTCTTCCTCTTTAGGGTCTTCTTTCTCCTTATCTTCTTCTAGCAGCGAATCCATCCATTTGCCATATAGTATGGAATAAATGCCCCATAGTTGATCTTAAGCTCGTTCTCAACTTCATCATTTTTCAATATATCAACATACAACTTCTTTGCTTCTAATCTCCACTCAGGAGTCAGGGACTCAATCACCCTCCTAGTAGCTTGGAATTCACTAGGAGCCCCAATAACATCTTTAACTTTATATCATTCCTGATGCATTCTTACGATGTACGTCCCTATGCCCTCACCTTCTTCCCATTCACAGTTCAGATACCTCTCCATGTCGATTTCTAGAGGGCATCACTTCTACCTATTGGTACTCTTCCTAATAGTTAACCTCATTCTCTTCATCTATTGATTTAGGGATACTTAGTGTTTTGTTCGTTTAAAAGAAAACAATCTCGTATCATATATCAATATGACTGTAATCATAGCATGTGTGAGTATAGTGAACATGAAATTAACAATGTACATGATAATACCTTTTCTCTTCAGAGTCGGCGTATCATGAGGCGGTGGATAAGTCGACTTCTTTACTGTTACTATTTTATTTGAAAGTAGTTATCTTCGTAAAAATCAAGACCCGATTTTTTTTAAACAATTTAGCAAGTCTACAGGAAAGATAGACCCGCTCCGGTACCACTTTGTAACATCCCAGTTTCATAAAAATATACGAATTGTGATTCATTAAAGTGCTAAAAAATAAGCTTAAGCTAGAAAACGTATTTTTAAAGGAAAATAAATACGAAATTTTCATGAAAACTGTGTTCAAAAAATTTAAAAACAAAAATTCCAAAAATATCAAGTTTCTAGCATCATTAAATAAATCAAAATAAGGGCCCTTTAAATTTCTTGATCGACTTCCACCGTCCCCTTTGCGCACACTCCAACTCCTTCATTCATATGTGGGGAATAAATTGTTAGTCCAAGTGGCTACAATAATCTAGAGGGGGTGAATAGATTATCCCGATTTTTCAGATTTTGCCCTCTTTTTCGAAAAACTCAAGCAAAGATGAAATGCTAAGTGCAGAAAGTAAATAGCACACGTCGATTTATAGTAGTTCAACCCACCTAAGGCCTAATCTACCACCACCCCAAAGTATATCCCGGGATGAATTTCAAAAAGAAAAAAATTATTAATTTACCAAAAATTAATACAACACCTTGAGGATTACCACAATCCTCTTACACCACCTTGAGGATTACCACAATCCTCTTACAACACCTTTGAAGATTACCACAACCTTCAAACACCTATCACCTAGATCACCCAAGTGTATTCTTACCACAAGAATACTCACAAGGATGTCTTGTGTTGAATGATGACCAAAATCAAGATTACAACTCAATAAAGATTGATACAATATGAGTACAAGTGTAATCAAGAATTGAAAGCCTAGACCTTAAATTTGTGCAAGTGAAAGTTCTAAGGCTAATACAACAAGATATATGGAAGTGTTTGCTTGATTGCTCTTTTGCTTGTGTAGAGTGTTGTATCTTGTTGCTTGAATGAAGCCTCTATTTATAGGAGAGGACTTGGCTTTCATTTCCATACATTGGCTCCTCCTTCGGGGAGTGATTTTCGCAAAAGAAACCATTTAAAATGATCAATATAGTGTTAGAAATCAATCCCACAAAATAGGGAAAAGTCATTCTAAAACGCAACGGGTAGTTTGTTGATAAACACGGGTTCGACCGGTCGCGAGAGATAAGATTGAAATTGAATTCTGCGAATTTTTACACAGGGGACCGGTCGGGGTGGTGCGACGGCCGCCTTAGTCTGTGGACCGGTTGGACTTGAAGAAATTACGAAACAGAGAAGCCTGAACCAAGAGAAATTTGCTCAGGTACCTGGCCGCCAGGGTCGGCCAGGCCGCCCCTCACCGGTCGCCCACCTGGTCGACCGGCCGCTCTCCCCTTTTTTTTCTTACGTCCCATTTTCTGTTTCAAAACTCAACTCAGTACGGGTTGCCCTATAGGCGACCGGTCGAACTGAAACAAATGTGTTGTCCATTTTTTATCGAAAATAAACTCCAAGAAATGCTCCGAAAAATAGTAAAAATATTTTAAATCGATCGAAAGTATTTAGACAACATTTAGGGACATTGTTTTGGTTTAAAAACTCATTTGAACAAAATCATGATAAAAACATTTATCTAACAAAAATATGGGGTGAGCATTCAACAGCTCAGTGGGGATGCAATGTCTAAATTAAATACGCAAGTATAATCATTATTGCATACACACCTATGTTTTCATGCGTGGATCATACAATGCCCAGAGCCAACTGCGGGTGTACAATTAAGTACGTTCATGTGTGTATAATTAAGTACCTTCGTGTTTGTACAATTAAGTACCTTCATGCTTGTACAATTGAGTACCTTTGTGTCATGTCATGTTTAACGTGTACATACATATAACAATCATACAAGACATTTAAAATAGACATAAGCAGTAAACCCCACCTTAAATGCAGAAAATTCGTGAAAATGAATGCGGGTGTGCAAACCTAGAATTCAGATTCCTCGTCTCCTACAATGAAATAAATTTTCTAATTAATAAACTGTTGGACACGGGTAAAAAAAGAGAAATTCAAATTTTGAAAAAGAATAGACTTTAGAAAAATTGGCTTGGTGGATGGATTATTGGGTCAAAATTAAGCTTAGTCAAAAATCAAGGATTTTTGGGCTTGATTCTTTTTCCTCCACCCTTTTTCCCTAACCTTTTTTCTTTTTCTTTTTCTTTTTCTTTTTCTTTTTTTTCTCCTTTTTTTTCCTCCTTTTCTCTTCTTCTCTGCCACGTCCCCCGCCCCCTCTCCCTCATCTCTCTCAGTCTTTTTTTTTTCCTTCTTCTTCTTCACGTCCTGCCTCCATCTCTCTCCCTCCTCTTTTTTTCTTCTTCTTCTTTTCTTCTTCCTTTCTCCTTGATTTCTATGTTTGGGTTTTGGGTTTGAGAAGAGGTTGGCATGGTGGAGGTGCCGGCGGCGGTAGTGGCGGAGCTCGGTGGTGGTGGGCGGCGGTTGAAGAGGGAGAAGGAGAGGAATATTTACCTTCTTGTTTGGTGTAGGAATTTTTGTGAAGAATAACCCTAATAGGATTTTCAATTTATAGGCCAATGGTTCAAATGATTTAAGGTAAGTATATTTGCTGGAATCTTATGCCATATGTAAATGATTTTCCTTCCTTTTTGCATGTTTCATTTATTACCATTAACATGATTTTTCCTTCTTTATTCTGGAATAAAATCCGAAAATATAATCCCCAAATTAGGAAATTTAGGGTTTCGAATTTCTAAATCATCTCCAAAATTTAGTTCTAGTCAAACTCTAATTAGTCCTAATTTTATCCCTATCTAATAAGAAACCGGGTATTACAATTAATATCTGAATAACCAAGAGTTTTTCAAACAGAATCTCACAGTTATACTTACTTTCTGCAGTTTCCAATACCAAAGCAAATACATCAACAGCATTCTTAGGGAATGATTTCAATATAATGGCACCCTCCAGACTTTGTGGAGCATTGAGGAAAGATCTTTAGTTTCTGGAGACTGAAAAACCAGTAGATTAAATTCATATACATAAAATTATTATGGTGTAAGAAAGGAAAAGAGGAAGGGTAGAACAACAATATAGTTCTAGAAGAAGAAATCACTTTTTTTTCAGCGTGTGTGCATTAGCCATTTGTTGTAATGTTCTTTTTGCAGCAAGCAACATTGATGGATTGAAGGACATTTTGGTGTGGAATTCAACAACTTGTTCTTTATAGAACAATATGAAATTTCGTCTTCAAATGTCACAAGTAGAGCTATGACCTTTTTTTTAGTGTGTGTTTTGGAAGTAAGAAATCAAGATATATATGTATATGTGTGACTGGTGTTGAGCGAACAACATTAACATCAAAGTGTTGTTGTTTGTGGGCATGCTTTTACCATGTCGTTGACTTCTGCCGTAGGATTTTCTATATTGTATTACAGAACATGATGATCCATTTTGTTGTTTAATTATCGACTTAAATTTGCATTTGTCTTGTATTGTTAATGTTGTCCGCTTCTGATAAATGTATGTATGATGGTTGGTATTTAGTGATCCTGAAGCACTGTCCGAAAAGAGCATTGAAGAAATTCAGGTTAATTCAGCAAGATATTTTTTAGAAATTCAAAATAGACCATTTGATATTCCGGTGATTAATGTCATATATGTACTCATTTTATTTAGGCAATGACGTAACATTATGCAAAACTCAATAGTATTAGTTTTCCTCCTACAAAGTATTAGCAATTCCTCATAAAAGTATTAGTAATCCCCTTGAACAGCGTTTTTTGGTGGTCCTCATGAAAGATATTGATTTTTCCCATCAAATTAAAGTATTAGTATTCCCCCTAAAACCTATTAATAGTCTTATTGAAAAAATATTAGATTTTCCTATTAAAAGTATTTTATTATTTCTCCTGAAAAGTATTAGTAGTCCTCCAAAAAGTATTATTAGTCTTATAAAAGGTATTAGCAGCAATGTGGTTGTTGTGGTGTCAGTGGTTGTGCGGTTCAATGGGCGGATTAACCGCGAGCCGGGTATTGGACCCGTCTAACGAATTAGATCCGTTTGACGGTCTGACATTAGACTTACCATATACGTACATATATATATATTGTGAAGACAATCTAAAATTTTAATAATGCAAAATGTTCATGATAATTGCTACTATCTCTAATAATCAAAATACTATTCAACTTTTCCTATAAAAAAAAAAGATACTATTCAACTAGCTAGAGCAATAATTGGAAAAAATAACCAGATATATATAGATCGAAGTTCTTTAATTAATTTCCTCTCAAACACTCTTGATTTATTCTAATGAAATGATATTGATAAGAATATCAAATAGAGAAAAAAAAAAGAATAAACAGTTTTTTTTTTTGCAATCTATATTAAAACATAAATTATCCATAAGATTCCAGACATGTTGACAAGATAATGCATCATGCATGGATAGGGTTTAATTCTAAAACAGTCTCTAACGTAATCCTTCATTCTTTTCCTTTACATTATAATATCCCATCCAAAACTATTATTATTATATGTTTCTCGAATGAAATGTTTTGATTACACTACAAGAATTTCGCTATTACACAACGGATGTAATCTGTTGTGTATTACAATAATCAGTCGTTGTCGTAGATGGTGTTGTAAAAAAGTCCGCTCAATGACAATGGTTTAAATCTGTTGACATTAATAATAAGACAATGGTTAAAATTTGTTGTCTTTAGATGCTAAAAGACAAACGGTTGGTATCTGTTTTTCAATTATCAAATGCAACAACGAATTTCCACAACAGTTAATATCCGTTGTGGTTTTGAAGTATCACAACAGTTCTACAAGACTTTAAAACCATTGTACTTTGTAACTATTTCAACAACAGATCAAATCCGTTGTGGTTTTGAAGTATTACAACAGTTTTACAATCCATAAAAACCGTTTTAATTTTAGACCACGGCTAATGCATTTTCTATTTTGTGTCTATTTTTTTTTTCATCTGTGGTAATATACATTTTGATTTCATATACGCATAAAGCACAACACTAAAGAAGTGAAACTAAGTTCGAGAAGATGCCGAGGAACCCGAGTCACGACGTGAAAGAGAAAAGAATACAAGAAAACAACATATAACTAATTAAAACAAAACATGACATTCAAGTGATTGTATCTAGTACATGTCTGCAAATGTTTAACAAAATAATATCAAGTATTTAACCAAACGTATCTAACAAGTTTTTCACAAAACGTTTAACAAGTGTTTAACAAAGAGTGTAACAAATGTTCTCAATGCTACACTAATTCTTTCGTTGAGGGCAGCTGCAAAACACTCCAATATCATGTTCACATCATTGAAGTTCATGCCTGCAAATAAGAAGTATATACATCAATTTACATTAAAATCAGATTCACTCAATTACACAGAATGTTCACTCTTTATAACTATGAAAATTTGTATATGACTATGAACAAAATACCTATTCACTCATGTATATGGTCTTGGACGCATTCTGCCCACTCCGATCGCACTTCATCAATTTGAACTTGAGAATACTTAACATTTGAGAACTGTGAGAAAGATACTTGTAAAAGAACAGACAGCAAATCAATCAAACTAATTCTTGTAAAATACACAACTCTGAACGAAGAATCAGAGATTTAATATAAAAAAGATACTTATCAAAACTCATCCATTATGTAAGGTTGGAAACATGCATTTGCAATCAGAATCCACCAATAATGGTCAGTAACAAAGATCTCATTTGTCATCATTGCAGTTGAAAAGAGAAATTTCAGATGATAAACATCAAATCCTTACTGACAAACGGTTGTTCGAGCAATAACAAACACAAGATATTTGAACTACTCATTCAGACTAGTCTAATCAAATATACAAGGTAAAATGTTACATACTTCATCCCCAAGCAAAAGATACAAAAAAAAAAAAAAAAAAAGGAACAGGAAAATTGCATAGATAAGACAGCAAACCTTTTCTACACTTTTCACATTTTTACGCCACTTTCTTCCCTTATTGCCGCCCCTTTCCTCCTGATGAAGTGCATCAACTGCTTTTTTCAATTCCCTTGCTTTTTTCCCAGATCAGTTGCTTCCTAAGTGAGATGAATTAAGTATCACAGTAAATTATGCATATATAATCCGATTCCTCGAAGTTCACAATTGTATCCTTTTTGTCCACATGGAAACAAAGAAGCATGAATACCTTGATATACTGTGAACGTGTGATAACAGCCTTCGGACGCCGGACAAATGAAAATATAAGACCCAGTGGAAGGCAAGCAATCCCAACACCACCAAAAATCTGAGATTGCAGCATGCAAAAAACTTGAGCGCAAAGATTAAAACTGACACGATACAAATCTATTTGAAAGAGAAAAAAGTCCAATCAAATGCAGCAAACAATATATTGGTCCAAAAACTATACAGATAAAAACTCCATACAAGTGTGATTCTGCATGCTTCTCAACACAGCTGAACGACTATAGACACACACATTGCAGGATATCTAAGCATAAATGCAGGAGAGTAACGAAATTCAAGCGACATGTCAAAAACAATCTGCTCAGTAAACATGCGAGGAAATCATGGAACATCCCCATCATTGTCACAGAGATTTTTGATGTGTGAAATTTGCAAGGGTGAACATACAGTGAAAAGAACAGATCCAACAATTGTAGCGAGAGCAACAACATAATCTGGGAAAGTAGTGCGCATGGTCCATGTTGTCTCAGATGAAGCATTGGCAGAATATGCAGAGCACTGAAAATGCAAAATGGTAAATTTAGTAAGAACCAGGAAGCAAAACCAACAAGCAATTTGCCAATTAAAATGATTATATTTTCTTGACCTATCTAGCTCCACTTCCAATACATTGTTGACCACTGGAGAAGTCCCATGATGTTGGGAAGGACACAATGGACGAGGAGACGTGCCTCACAGTGAAGTCCACCTTACCCACAAGCCCTAGGGTACAACCATCAAATGTCATACAAAAGTACGGCCTTGAAATTGCTCAATTGCCTAATTTTCTTAAATCTTCTTCCTAGATTTACAATCACATATGAATAAAGGAGCTCAACTGCATTGGTCACAAATTTACATACAAGTAATCAGTACAAAAACTACAGAAATATGGAGGCCATGTTCAGCACAAAAATATCTCCTCCCATGAAGACAATTAATTTGAGCTGATTAGATAATATTCTAAATGTGGTTCATCCAAAAGCATGATTAGAAAATGGAACAATTTCAATTGCATAAGTCATAATGACACCAACATTTATTACAGAAGTAGGAAACAGAAAATAAGAATCAAATAATGAATTACTAGAAATAAGTTAGAAAACCAATGTGGCCTTGACAGGTTAATGGTGTCTTTCTTTACCATATAATTATTTACTTATTTGAAGGGATATTGGTTTATTCTACCTCTAGGTCTTCTGGGAACTGCGGCATTTGCTTTCTTCTGCTTCTATCTTCTTCTTACTGTGATTGCTGGGGCGATGATGCTTGGCTTGAAATTGGTTTTTATTACGATACATCCTATGAAGTACGTGTATCTATATTCAAGCTAGAAGAGAGGAAAATGGATCATGTCGGCTACTCCTTTCAAATGGAGAAGTGAAACTCAATTAAACTATACCTAGGCTAAAGGAAAACTAAGTTTTATTATTATTGAGTGTATCAATCAAATTTCATTTAAAATTTCCCAGAACAGATGTATTGTGAATTTGATCATCTACAGGAGGATCTTATACATCAAAATTCAAACTGTATCTGATAAAAATTATACGTAAGAGAATTTAAGCACAAAAATGAATCATGTATTACAAGTCTTCTCTGGCTCATTATCAACTTCCTGTTTCTTTCACATAATAGATTTTCTTGGCAAACACAAAAAGTATTGGGTAAATTAAAAAAACTACCCCAGAGGTTTTGCCTAATTACAAAAGACTTCAGTTATCTTTCAAAATTACAAATACCCCCTTGAGACTTGAGGTATTACAAACACCCCCTTGAGGTTTGTATTCCTTAACAAATACCCCGTTGGGGTACAATTTGTAAAATAGAAATAAATGTCAAGGGGATATTTGTAATTTTGAAAAATAGCTGGATTTTTCTGTAATTAGATGAACCTCAAGGGTATTTTCTGTAATTAACCCAATAATATTCGGTACAATACATGAATCACTCCATCACTGGAAACTGTATGAAATTAAAGAAAAAAATCAAGTGGGCATATAAGCAATGCATCTGTAATATCAGTGCAAGAAATTGCGCTTGTTCAAAAGGACAAATCGTAATCATCTTTCAAGTAGGACAAAAATAAAAATTCTACAGGGCATGTTATTAGTTGACCTGGTAATATAAATTTAGAAATTATCTGACCATGTCTTCCATTTTCTCTGGATGCCGGCCTTAAGATACTTATATGTATGGCTCTAGTTATCAAAAGGAATGATGAATATAAATGAAAACTACCAAAATCCAAACCCATATCAGATGCTTAAAAGTAATTACCCCAAGAGAGCACAAACTTACAGAACAAACAAACAATTTTTGCAGAACAAACAAACTCAATCAGAAATTAGGGTTTGAAAAGATTGGGGATTTTAGTGGATTTGAAAAACTCACCAACAAATCACTCCGAGATGATGCAACGGCCGAGCTCCTATTCTGCATAGTGGACGGCGGTGGAGCTGAGCGGCGGCGTGGAGCAGCACGGTGGGGTGGTGCTGCGCCGAGTTGCTGTTCTCTTCTTTTCGTACAGAAGAGACGAGTCGTTGTTCTCACCTCACCAGGCTTAGCGATTTTTTTTTTTTTAATTCCTTTACAAATTTATTTTTTTCAAAGAAGTCCTTTACAATTTTTTTTGAAGTTAACACCTTGTAATATTATTACTGAATGATAGTGTCCATTACAAGCGAATTAACCCAAACAGGAAAATCTCCAGAGAGCCAAACAAACGGCATAGGAGAAGAAGAAGAAAACTTAGCTATAAAATGAGCCAAAAATTTAACAGTCCTACGCATATGAAATAATTTGGAGACTTCGATTTGATTCAAGCAAAGCTTTATCTCATCCACAACATCTCCAATATATCCAAGATTCTTTATTGACGAGGTTACTGCTTGCACCGCCAATAAAGAATCCGTCGCAACATGAGCCCGAGGAAAACGACGATCTAGTAAAATTTGTAGTCCGTGTAACATCGCCCGTAGTTCGCCTTCAACAATTGATCCCGGCCGGGAATAGCTTTCCCAAATACTACTAATAAATCACCATTACTATCTCTGATTGTACCTCCAACACCATACCTTCCTTCCTCCTCATTACAGCACAAATTTGTGTCCAATCGCACAATGCCTGCATGTGGTGCAACCCAAATTCTATCTGATTCAGGTTCTGCATGCATGTGGTGGACTTTGAGCTCATCATTAATCCTTTGATACTTTAGCATATGTGTAAGACACCAATCCACCTCCACAGTATTAATAGGCACATCATTATAATCTTGCACTCCAAACCGCCCACACAAACATCACAAACGACTCATACTCTGTTTTGGATAGAACCTTCCACAACCCCCAAGCATAATCCATCATTGAACACCCTACAGCTCTCTTTTTCAGATACCCATATTCCGCCTTTTTCCATAGATGCTTAACAGCAGGACAAAGGACCAAGCTATGAATAGTCGAATCCACGCCAAAATGACATAACAGGCACTCCTCGGATATTGGAACATGATGTCTCTTTAAGTTCAATGCAGTTGGAATTATTTCCAAAACCGTACGCCACCAAAAAATCCGAACTTTCGTTGGAATATTAAGCTTCCATAGAAAATTCCACCATTGTGCCATGCGATCCTCGGACTGATTTGGGTTCGATTCAAATAAACCAATTTCTTGCCTATAGCCCCCAGCCACTGTGTATTGCCCTTTAGAATCCTCCTTCCAAAATCGCCGATCGGCACCCAATCTTCGAGGCAATTCGATTTTCAGAATCGCTTCCGAAATATAGTTGGGGAATAGGTTTCGGATTAAATCAATATTCCAACTCCCATTCACTATAATTTCACTGACCCGCTCAGGAACCGCACCCTTATTTAACTTGACTGGTAGAATATCATTAAAGCCAGGCACCCATTTATCCTCACAAATTTTTATCGACTGCCCGTTTCCCACCTTCCACCATAAACCTTTTTTGAGAACATCACGGCTCCAGAAAAATGACCGCCATATATACGACGGGTTAGCACCAAGCGGGGCGTCCAAAATATCCATGTGTTTGAAATATCTGGCTTTCAAAACTTGGCTAACTAATGAATTCGGATATCTAATAATTCTCCACACTTGTTTTGCAAGTAGAGCTTTGTTGAATAATTCCATTTTACGAAAGCCCATACCTCCAAGTCTCTTGGGCTTGCAAAGACAATCCCATCTCTTCCAATGCATCAATTTCCTCCCATTTTCGACACCCCACCAAAAATTAGCCAGCTCCTTTTCTATGTCGGCACACACGGCTTGCGAAATACGGAAACACGACATCGCATAAGTAGGAATGGCTTGTAGCACTGATTTGATAAGGACCTCCTTTCTACCCACTGAGAAAACCTTATTACTCCATCCCTGGACTCTTTTAATAATTCGCTCTTTCAAGTAGGCAAACTGCATCCTCTTGCGTCGCATTATAAATGTAGGAAGACCCAGGTATAACTCATGCCCACTGACCGCTGGTATTGTGAGGATTTGTTTAATGTCGTCAATCCGGTCTGTGCTAGTATTTGGGCTAAATGATAAGGCCGACTTATCAAAATTAATCAATTGTCCCGACGCTCTGCCATATTTTGTTAAGCAATCCTTTATCGTGAGGATTTGTTTAATGTCGTCAATCCGGTCTGTGCTAGTATTTGGGCTAAATGATAAGGCCGACTTATCAAAATTAATCAATTGTCCCGACGCTCTTCCATATTTTGTTAAGCAATCCTTTATCGTGTAGCATTCATCTTTGGTAGCTCTAAAAAACACCAAACTGTCATCGGCGAAAAATAGATGGGATATAGACTAGGCTCCATTGGCGATTCGGATGCCGTGTAATTGTTTATGGGCTTCCAGATTCAGAATCATAGAGGACAACCCTTGCGCACAAATCACAAAGTGATACGGTGAAAGTGGATCACCTTGGCGAAGTCCACGCGCTGGTACCACTCTACCAATTAACTGTCCATTAATAGAGAAAGAATACTCCATAGAAGACACACATCGCATAATTAACTCCACCCAATTTTGTGAGAAACCAAGTCTTAGCAATATCGCTTCAAGGAAACACCATTCTACTCGATCATACGCCTTACTCATATCCAGCTTAAGAGCAGCATAACCTCTGTTGCTATTTCTATGGTTCCTCATCCAGTGTAGGCATTCATATCCCAAAATGATATTGTCCGTAATTAGTCGGCCCGGGATAAGAGCACTTTGAGGTTCATTAATCACCTCCTGCATAATGTTACGAAGTCTATTCGTAATCATACGAGCTATAATTGTGTAGCACGTATTGCACAAGCTTATTGGCCAGAATTCTTTCACTAGCAATGGATTTTTCACCTTCGGGATAAGCGTAATAATCGTGGTGTTCCAATCGTGCAACGGGTCTCCGTTATTTAGCACACCTAAAATCGCCCCAGATACTTCTTCACATATAATATGCCAATACTTTTGGTAGAATAACGTTGTCAGTCCATCCGGCCCGGGCGCCTTTTCGAGAAACATTTGAAACACGGCCTTTTTCACTTCGGGTACAGTAAACGGCGCACACAAGATACTATTAGCTCGTCCATCAATTTTTGGGGTTATATGTTTTAGCACTTCATCCATGTCTGCACCAGATGGGGATGATGTGGAAAAAAGATCACTAAAGTAGGCAACAATTATGTCTGCCATGGCTCCTTGGTCAGTGCAAAAATCCCCATGTTGTGATATGAGCCCCGCTATAGTATTTCGAGTTTTGCGCCTCGATGCTTGCGCGTGAAAATATTTTGTGTTGTTATCTCCCCAAGCTAACCAATTAATTCTGCTTCGTTGCCTCCAGTACATTTCTTCCTTAATTGCCAATCGCTCTATAAGTTTTTCTTTCTCGACAATCAACTCCTGATTATGCATCCATTTTTGGTCCGACTTAAGCGCATTGAGAGCGTCCCTTTCTTGTCTAATCTGTCTCGGAATATTTTTGAACCTATCATGCGCCCAACTCTCTACAGATTTAGTGACAAATTGTAGCTTATTTAAAAATGGATGCCCTTGAGCGTGATCCCAACTCTCCTGAATTATACGCCCGCAATCCTCCTCTGTTGCCCAATGAGATTCAAAAAAAAAACGCTGACCTCTGCCCTCCGATCTTCCCTTCCGCTGACTTCTACTAGGCGACAATATTACTTGCAAAGGCCGATGATCCGAGTGATAGAATTCAAGTGAATTGATCTTCACAGTTGGATATTGTAATCTCCATTCAATGTTAACCAATAATCTATCTAGCCTGGCTAGAATGAGTGCCTCATTTTTCCTCCTATTAGCCCATGTAAAAAATTCTCCTTTACTGCCAAGATCTTGCAATCCATTCTCCTCAACCAATTCTCGAAATTCTGCCATGCGTCCAGGATGTCTTGGAATTCGTCCAAGTTTTTCATTATCATAAAAAATCTCATTAAAATCTCCTCCAATTAACCAAGGAAAATTAATGAGATGCGCCTGATCATGTAATCTCTTGAGTAACTCCCACGATAATGATCTTAAATTCGCATTCGAATTACCATAAAATCCCGTAAATCTTCAAGATTTCTCCTCGTCTTGTACTAGGCAATCAATATGGCCTTTAAAATAGGATTGTATGTGCACATTCAGCTGCTCTTTCCACATTAGGACCAAACCTCCACTCTTTCCTTCGCAATCAACATTAAACATTCCGTGAAAATCCAAAATTGTCTTCCATCTGTGACACTGATTCCCTTTCAACCTAGTTTCACTTAGGAAGAGAAGGGTTGGGCTTTTTTCGGCGATAAGATGCCTCAATTCCCTGAATGCTCGTTGGTTCCCAAGCCCCCGAGCATTCCACATTGTGCAATTCATTGGTGTCGGCGGGGTTGCGTCGCAACCTCCGCCGATAAAATCATACTCTCTTGAACTCCAACTTCCGTGTGTTGTTTCTTCTTAGCGGGGCTTAAACCCTCATCTACGAAGCCCTCAATTGTATTCTCGATCATTCTCTTCTGGCCTTTTTTGCTAGGACTATTCCCCTTGCTAGTTTGCTTCTTCGTCATACGTGCCCTTTTCTTCCATTTGCCTGGGCTACGAATCATGCCAGGTACCGCAAGGTTATCACCCTCAGAGATACAAATCATGCTAGATGTTGATTTCGAAAAATTGTCCGCAACATCTTCTGCATTAATATGGAACTCATTTACCGCGGCCTTAATCCCATTTCCTTCACTTTTATCATTTTTTGTGTGTATCTGGACTTGTTCATCCATAACCGCGTCCATCGTCGCCAAACCCGTCACTATTAATGCACCGTTCTCTACATGTGGTAGCATGTCCTCCCTCTCATACTCCTCCTCACCATAAGTCCTTTACAATTTTTATAGTGTGTTTAAGTTGCTTGTCTTTAAGTTGCTTGTGTTTAAGTTGCTAAATTAAAAGGCTAGCTCAACCTTAATATTGCTAGTTATATTTTTATATTTATGTTTAAGTTGCTAAATTAAAAGGTCTAACTTTAAAGTTGCTAGTTATATTTTTAAACTTATGTTTAAGTTGCTAAACCAAAAAGTTTAACCTACAAAGTTACTAGTTATATTTGATTATTATTTTTTTCAAATGAAATAAATAAAGATTTGATAAAGAAAATAAAAATTACAACTCCCAACACTTTTAGAATTATGCTAAAATTGCTAAAATAGAATTGATAAACTAACTAAAAGTGCTAGTTATATCATGAAATAAAAAATTGATAACAAAATAAAAATTACAACTCCCAACACTTTTAGAATTATGCTAAAGTTGTTAAAATAAAACTGATAAACTAACTAAAAGTACTACTTATACCCTTAAGATTACAATAAATAAGGACATGATAAATGCTTATAGACTCCGGTTTATAATTGTTGTTAAAATTGTAGTCTTTAAGAAAAAAATGACGCTAATTACAATGGTGTAACCAACCGTTAACGAAATGGATGAATAAATGTTGTCTTTTGAAAAATATTAGGCGCTAATAGACAACGGATTACAAAAACATTGTCGAAGACGCGAGAAACCTGTTGTCTAAAAATAAAAAGACCAATAATCGACAACGCTTCATGAAAGTATTGTCTTAGACTCGAGCGAACTGTTGTTGTTAACAAAGAATCCGCTCATTGACAACGGTTTAACGAATATCCGTTGTCAATACTTATAAGGACAACGATTTAGCTAAAATCCGTTGTCTTTTGGGTGTTCAGCATTTTTTTTTTGTAGTGATTTAATTTGATCATGCACAACTATAATCACATAATAAATGTCAGCAAACGTAACCATTAAACATGAAATATATTATAGGCCAGTAACATTAAACAAACTATGAGAATATTAAAATGAAAGAACAATCTAAAAATCATATTTAAAATAGAAAACAACAATTATATTTGTGTAGCGAGACACAAATGGAAACTTAAAATGTCTACTTTTGATGAACATAACGAACCAAATTTAATTCAACACATTTTTTTATTTGATGATATATAAAGCTCAGGTGAAGCTCGACTCGATTAGTAAATGTGTGTAAAAATATCAAGCTACTCGAGCTCGATTCGTATTTGACTCGAATAAAACTCGTTCAAACTCGACTCAATTAATAATCAAATCAAAATTAAACACAAGTTTTGAAGCTGATAAAAATTCAAATAAGTTTAAGCAGTATTATATTCGATTCTACTGAATTCGTTTACACCCCTTTACGAATTACAAATTTTTTATTCTAACAAAAGATAACAAAAAATTAATTTTAATATATATAGAAAGCGGCTCCTACAACTGATCCGTTCTCAAATTCCACATTCCTTTGATCATATTCCGAAATCCACTAATCAAAAAATTAACAAATAAAGAAACAAATAATTAATTACCCCTAATCCTTCTGGCTTGCAGCTGGTTTAAACTTAATCACACAATTAGGCAGAGTACGCCAATGGAATCTCAGAATCATTCGAGGAGGCAACGGACTCTTGCTTTCCGCCCTGTTGGACGCCGCCATCCTTCTGCGTTGCGGCGACGGCGGTGGAGGCGTTCCTCGTGGTTTGGCGACGCGTGCGGATCTGACGGTCGCCGTCGCCGCCTCCGTGGAGACAGCAGCATCGCTTGATGCAAGCGTAGATATAAGTTAATAGCCAGAAGATCCAGGTGGAGCCGATGAGGACGAGAGCGGCGATTGGTTGCCACGGCTGAGATAGGGCGGGGAAGAAGACGTAGAGGACGAGGAGTACGCCGCCGATTGAAACACAGAGGCAGAAAAGGGTATAGATTAATGGAATGATAATGTCTTTTTGTCTTTCATTATCCTCCATTGATTTAATTTTCTGCCCCCTTTTCCCCCCGGCCTCCCTCCCTCTCTCTCTCTCTCTATCCTCTGTCGTTTCCAATCTGTACGATTATGGTTTCTCTCTCTATACGTATACGTATACGTATATGTATATATATGGTTCTTCCAATTCCTCTTTGTTTTTGGTGTTAGATTTTTTATCCTCTCTGCCTCTGTAGGTCCGTACAATGTTGGTTTCAGGCAAGAAACGCAAAAAATGATGATGGGCCGCATGCAGATTGAAGAATGGAAGGCGTCGAAATAGGATGACAGTTTCCATTCTCATTTTTATTTTTTTTAAAGAAAATTGCAAACAGGAACTTCTTAATACTTAATAGGCGAAATTTCAAAATTGGTCTTGTAGCCATTGAGATTAGAAATATTAGTCTTGTAATTTACGGACGTTGCAATTTTGGTCTCTAATAATTTTGCAATACACAAGATATCAATTTCCGTTCTCTAATTTTTAGGAGTTGGCAAATTTAGACCTGTAACTTTTGGATATGGCAACTTTGGTCCATCTATTTAGCCAAAATAGCCAAATATGGCCTTCTATAGTCCCGAAAAGCAGAAAATGGTCTGTTACGACCATGCAAGACCAACATGCTTTGATAAAAGAAATTAACATATTCTCGAGAAATCATACCTTTGATTGACCAAAATGTTATTGGGTTCATCTGTCCTCGATTTTACAAGTATGAATCAGTCATCCAACCATCGATGTAGGTCCCAATGGGTGTGAGTAAGGTTTAGAAGGGGGGTTGAATAAACCTTAACAACTTTTTGATTTTAGTCCTTTTAAAATATTACAGAGTTAACTCAAACAGTTGCGTCCTTGAGGAACAGCTAAGTTGGTTATTCAGCAGAGTTAGCCACTCAACAGACTCGATAAAGCTGTTGATAGAATAACTCAGATGTTTAACATGAATCTTAACTTGGATGTGTTGGTTTTATCAGCGGAAGACTTAACACCCTTTGATTTGTTTTAAACTTATTTTAACACTTGATTTTAGCACTTGATTATCGATCAGTTGGATAGCAAATAAGTTTATTAGCAGATATAATGTAAGTATGCAGAGAAGTAAATGTGCTGAAAAAAATAAATGACACAGTTGATTTTTATAGAGGTTCGAAGATGGGGTAATTCTTCTAATCCTCTCTTCTCCAACTCCTGGAGGAATCCACTATGTAAAAGATCCGTTTACAAAGTGGTCACGCCTAGAGAGAGCCGATCTTGATCACACAAGGCTTCTCTTCCGACTAGAACTTCTTCACAGGGCGGTTTGCCTTGCTACTTGACTCACGTTCTCAAGCTCTTGGATTTGATCACGAAGCCCTGCAATAACTTGATACTGGTTCGACCTTGAACCTCCTACAATCCTCCTTGGATAGTAGACCCCTTTTGATTCTTCAAAAGTTTCCTCTTCAACAGATTTGAAGTTGTCTTTCCTTCACAGCTTATGTTGGATCGATTTCCTTCGAGTTTCAGGCTTGAGGATTTGCTTGAATATTCTTGAGAGTATTTGCAGGTTAATAGCTTGAATAATGTTTGATTTCTCAGGTGTGCAAGGTCCAGGTAACCTTTTCTCAATGAATTTCCTCAGCCTTTTATAGTGAACTTTCGAAAATCTGCCCATTGAAGAGATAGGTTGATTTCAAAAGTCACTTGTGTTCGTTGGCTTGTCTTGTTGCAGTCCTTGATCTTGAGATGTAGACCCTTCCTCGTATTAAATGAATTTGCAGCTTTTCAGGTTCTGACACGAGGTGCAGTGCTTCCCATTGGTTTATTCCTTTTGCACGCTTCTGGGATGAGCACTTTAAGACTGGCGACATGGAAGTATTACTTATTCAAGTAATGTTCTTGACTTACGTGCAACGGATTCATTTGATTAACTCCTCGTTTTCTTGCGCTTTTTCCCCAGGTAACTTGAGTCCGCTCCAATCATTGGATGACTCATTTGTCACTTTCAACTTGAGACTTGGCTTCTTGAGTTGACTTGGTCGACTCTTGTGATTGTTCCTCGGTGATACATCTTGATCGAGTTCTTGATCTTCTATCTTGGCCATACTCAGATGTTCCACAGTGGAGTCTTCACTTCAGTCTTAAGTTGACTTCTTGTATTTCCAGGCATAGCTGACTTGACTCAGCTTTTCAAGCCCTATCTATTACAATGTAAATTACAAGGAAAATTGGGTGCCAACTTTCTAGTTTAAGTTTTACATGGCATTCATCAAAATCTATAAAATAAATTTCCCAACAATTTCCCCCTTTTTGATGATGCCAAAACTTAAAAACATTCAACAAAATATAAATAGCAAAGATACATACATACAATGCAGTAACAATGAATGTATGTGTAGAATCGATCGTTTTATTGATCATAGCATTCTTGTCCTTTACACAGCTGTTTACATTTGGTATCAGGGCATTCTATATCAAAGCAAAATACACATCTATGCTAAGATACTAAAATAGGTACAAAGTGAAAAATTACAGAAAACTTCACTAAGTATACATATGACTTACAAAAGTGAATTTACACAAGTAAAATACATGAAGGGTTCGCAGCAACACTTCATCGCCTTTGCTGCCTCCTTCTTTCTTCTTCAGCTCTGTCGAAATCATCAGCTCTCTTCCTTTTTCTTTCTTCTTCCTCAGCTTTCTTCTTCTTCTCATAGGCTCTCTTTGCAGCATCATCCATTCGCTTCCTTTCGAGCCATAGCTGAGTTTGTCTTTCATTTTCCTCTTCGATCCTGTCTTTTCACGGCATCAGCATTCTTCCTTGCCACTTCCAGATTTGCCACTTCATCATACTCAGCCTAGTAGATCCTCCCCTTCTTTCCGAGATCTACATATTCGATATTCTTGGGTCTTGGACGAGGTCGAGAACCTCTTCCTCCACCACTTCTTCCTCCTCCTCTGGGTTTGTACTTCATGGAATCTTACATTTTACCGACTAAATGGCTGGTCGGCCGCTTATCGCCTTCTTCGCACAATGTATGACCCTTCTCCCAGTACAGATCCCAGGCTTGGGCTAGTGACATTCCTTGAAAATAGCCTTTGGATTCGAGCGTCTTGAATTCTTCAACTGATCTTGGCTCGAATCCATTGTCAGGAGTAGCATCTTGATCCTTCCCTGTCGGAATGCCACCATATTGTTTCAATACTTCTTCGATGCGGGCATCTGTCTTCTTGTCGAACTCCACCACCCCTGCTTCGATGATTCGCCTTTTCTCCGACATAGGCACAACAGAATGCTCGATCGGCAAAGTCACTGGAAGTTTGCTGATAATTGAAGCCGTAACATGACCCCGCTTAAGGGGTTTCAACTATCATTAACATCGATCCTTGACGTTCCCCTCGCCTATTTTTCCCTTCTTTTCGACTTGATTCCTTCAACTTCTCTTCTTTCAACTTCCTTAGGAGTCCTCTTCCCCTTTTTTGGCATCATCAAAGAAAGAGGGACCCAGGGAACATGCATCTGAGCATAAAGTTGAGTATCTTTGAGCACGGTCTGTTTGGAGTCTCTTCTTTGCGTAAGCTGTTCGAAATTCTGAGCGAGTAGTCTTGGATTCAGCTACCACCAACTTCATTTCAGCCATGAGAAGGCTGAATTTATCATTCATTGAGTTCTCTAGACGCATCATTTCTTTTCTCTGGAATTCTTGCAATAGCTCCATTTCTGTTTTGTGAGATGCATGCAACCTTTCAATATACGCCTGCATCATTTGCTTGGTCGGCATTATCGGACCATCAGGCGAGCATTACGCCATATAGTGCTTTAAAATAACGAACTTGCTCGATTCGCATGGCAGATTGCTGTTGAAACCATTCTCGGATCCGCACCACTATCCGACTCAAGTCTGTTGTGAGGGTAGCATCCCTGTTGTCCAGTCTTAAATCAAGGGAAGTCTGATGCCGTTTAATCTTCTCAATCTCTTCACAAATCTTCTTGAAGATTTCACGAAACTCAGTTGTCTCACTTGATTCAGCTGCAGGCACTCTTCAGCAAAATTGAACTCGGCTGAAACAATGGTGTCAGTAGGGATGATTGGATGTTCTCTCACAAAGAATCTTCGTTGTTCAGCAGCGGTCTCTTCTTCCAAATCTGGTAGGATCGGTGTGAAAGGAAATACCTTTGGAAAGGCATCATCACTCATATATGGGATGGTTTGTGAGGGTTGTGCTGTGATGATTGACTCTTCGTGCCTGTTGCAATAGCCGTGGCGAGTGGTCACAATTGTGGGAGCCTATGGGAGCTGGGTGTAGTCGTTCTGCTTTGCATCTTTCGAAGCCTACACGATGGGTGTGTCTCGGTGGGCGATTGATATATTTTGCCCGGACGAGCCTCATTTGTCTTAACAGCGTCTTTGGTCTCGATGGATTTTTCTAAGTGAATAATTGGTTCCTTTCTTCGCATCATCAACATCATCGAAATTGAATTTTTGACGAGCAGCTTTGTCACTTGGCTGGCTCGTAGTTTTGAGAACATCCCCAACTGGGTCCTTTGGATGCGCAAGAGTGGACTCGGCTTCATCTTGGACCCCAAGAATGATGTGTCTAAGTTCTCTGGGAGTCATGAAGTGCGCTTATCTCTTCTTCTATTTTAGCGCTTTGAACTGGAGGAATGTTCTGAGTCTCTTGAACTTTACCCAGGGAAGTCTCAACCTCCCTTGGGCCTTCAATACCTCTAGCAGTCTCAATTGCTACGAGGCCTTCAATGTTCCCTTCGACAGTCACAGCTGTCTTAGGGTCTTGGACCATGGCATCCATAGGAGTCTCAACCCTCAGATTGCACTTGTCATTGCCAGTGTTAACTCCCGGGGTATATCCATCATGTGCCTCGACTGTAAGAACAGTGTCATCAGCCTTCAAAGCAGCTGACATTTCAGTTGAGACAGACTCAACTATCCGAGCTTCGTCAATGTCAATCTGTTGTGGTTCTTTCTCAGTTTCCACTTCGCCTCCTTGCTTCAAGTTGGAGTCTTCTGCAACATCCTCCCGACCCGCAGCGGTGGAGAGAGTTTCCCCTCGGTGGCACACTAGCCGAGCGATGATGGGGTCACTCTGCTCGACTCGCGGATTTTTCTTTTGAATGCTCATTCTTTGGGGTAGGTGGTAAAACACCTTCTTGGGGTTGGCTCAACTTGGGTGCCCAAAGTCCTAGTTTCATTGCCAATTCCTTGGACCCATCCCTCACGATTGCACCGAAAACGTAGGCTGCGGCGATATCGTGGCAATCTATTTGCACACTCCCAATGGGTCGATTTGCGGGGAGATTGTGAGGATTCTCATGGTCCTTCAAACAGTTGTTGCTCATGCAATTGCCTGGATTCTCTCATTGCTTGTTGCATGTCTGACTTCTCTGATGCAGCAATGGGATCCATATACTCGTCATTGTCTGTGTACTCAACTAGATTTTCATGAGTATGCTCGTGAGTACAGTGAAACGTGCACATCTTTGCTTTCTCAAGAGCTTGTGCTTCCTCGGATGCTTTGGCTTTTCCTTCTCCTTGAATATGTGGAGAATATCCATGCGATTATCTTCATCCAGGGCACGGAAGCATAGTATTGACTCCAAGAAATCGCAATTCCTCCTCTTCCTCAATGTACTGGGGCGAGCAAAGCGCGCCCTTGAGTGATCTAGCTTCCATGCTCTCCATTCTCTAAGGGTATTTGAATGTGCGGATATCTTGGAGAGTACATGATTATATCATCTTCGTCGTCATCTTCTTGTCCTTCCTTTTCGGGATTGAAGGCAAGATACTCTTTGCTCCTCGCCTTCGACGTCGATGATGAGTGGAGAGACAATTTTTTCAATGGGATGTTCGATTGTCTGTTGCTTTGCTTCCTCGATTGTCTCGACGCCTTGGTGAGTCTTCATCGGGACTCTGCTGATGACCTTCAGCGATCTTGTAAGATTCATCAATTACTTTGAGATCGCACTTCCGAGTTTTGTGATCGGATGCTTTCTCGGTTGAGTGGTAGGTGCCTTTCTTCCAATTCAATTGCCTAACCAGTCTTCTTCTCTTTGGTAGCAAGGAACCTCTTCTTCTACATTATTTGGTTCTGGAAGGTGATGGCTTTGCGCCTTCCTTGGCTGGCAGCGATGCGCTTCTTCTTTTGATAGCGAGAAGAAGGAGTATAGTGTTCCTCCTCTCCCTACCGGGCAGGTGCGAGCATCCTTTTTCTTTCAAGGGGCAACTTTCTTCTTGGGAGGAGGGGTAGCGAGTTGTGTCCTCGGGTTCAGCTGATTCCCCCTCACTAGTTTCCGCCTTCTTCGCGTGGGCTCTCTTCTGGCTCCAGAGAGGTTAGCCCTGAACATCTTCTTGTTGACATGGAAGGGTTTTCCACGTCGAAGGGGAATACCTTTCACTTCCATCAAGTGGCCAATCACGAGGCCATATCCAAGAGATACTCCAAAGGATCCATCTTTCTTGAACGTCTTATTCATTACATTCGGGGCGGTGGTCCGATGTACACAAGCTCAACCCAATTTACTTTCTTGCCTGCATGATCGCAACCATGATGATCAGCTTAGTCTTTGACATCTGGTTAAAGCTGCCAAACTTCATGTCTACACACTTGGAGACGACATCCATCAACTTATGATAGTCATCCTTCAGCAATGTCTTATCAGCTGTGTAGACCACCTTAGCAGCACACTCCGGTTTGGCTACCTCTTTCCACCGCCAGCTGACCAAATCAACATCGGCTTCATTAATCTCCTTCATGCCTTCCGATGGCAACAAGCAGTGCTCCGCAAGGTTCTTAGCATTTATCGTTATGTCCTTGCGGTGGACAAAAGACTTGATTCCTTTGTCCTGCACTTCCGCGTTTACATAGAACATCGCTACCTCCTCGAGATAGGTATGCGAGAACTCCATTGCCAGAAAAGCCTTAAGACCTGACTTTTCTAGCATCTCAGCTATCTTCTTAACAAGGTTTTCATCAGAACCCTGCTTCACCATTCCTTCGAAATTCACTGACGATCCTGAGTGCATTTGCTTAGAGAGTTTGACTAAATCAAACTTTGGTGCCATTTTCAGAGATTTTCACCGATTAAAAACGACAAACTTGCTTGAGGACACTTAGGGTTTTCGAGAGAGAAATATAGCTTGCTTTCTTTTTGCTTGAAGATGAACAGTTTCCGTATGTGAGAGAGAAAGTTGGAAAATGTATATATAAGGGTTATGAAAGGACATGCCTTCGGTTTTGGAAATTTTGATCGAGATCAACGTTTACGATTTAGGGCGATCAAACCGCATTTAATTCCTCGCATTTAATGCGGCATTTATATCCAATCATATGCTTCTTGTCGCGACTTTTTATTGTACCCGTCATTATTTGACGGCGTCATCCTTAAAAACATTCCGCTCATTAAAAACGATTGCGTTGTTGTCACTTAGCCCATAAATGACTCGGCTTATATCAAACATGACTTAACTATGCTTCTCTCTTTTCAATAGTGACTCAACCATTCAAATTAACTCGATAAAGTCTTTCCGATATGGCCGATTCTCTCGGTTGTTGAGTGAAATTTGCTTTTTACTCAAATTTTCATCTTCTATCTCTTCTAATTGTGTCTCCCGAGTGTCAACTCATTTTCAATTAACCCTATCTCATTCTTAAGCTCTTCAAATCTTGACTCACATAAGGGCTTGGTGAATATGTCAGCTAACTATTTATCAGTTGAGATACATTCCAAAGTGATGTCTTTCTTTTTAACACGATCTCTTATAAAATGATACCTGACATCAATGTGCTTTGTTCTTGAATGCAACACAGGATTTTGAGTGATTGCAATAGCACTTGTGTTATCACACATAATTGGAATCACTTTTTCTTCAATCTCATAATCTCTCTTTGTTGTCTCATCCATATGACTTGGGCAACTTGTTTGCCCATGACTATGTACTCTGCTTGACTATGGATGTGGCTATTGAATTTTGCTTCTTGCTAAACCGGAAACCAATCATTTCCAAGCATTGGACATGTACCTGAAATACTTTTCCTGTCAACTCTATATCGAGCATAGTCAGAGTCTGAATAACCAATAAGCTTGAATCCACCTTCCTTTGGATACCATAAGCCAACTTCCTAGCATCCCTTCAAATATCTTAGGATTCTCTTAGTCTGCGAGTCATGTGGCTCTCTTTTAGTGCTGATTGAAATCTTGCACATACACTCTTTACCGCAAAGGTGATGTCAGTTCTTTGGTGTTAAGTTGAGCAATGATCCGATAAGAGCTCTATATCTGGTTTGATCTATAGCCTTGCCATCCGCATCCATGTCCATCTTGGTGATGTGTTCATTGGTATTTTCTGAAGATTTCTCTTCCATACCAAATTTCTTCATTAAATCTCTGGTGTACTTTGTTTGACTTATGAAGGTTCCATCCTTCAATTGCTTGACTTGAAGTCCTAGGAAGAAATTAAACTCTCCCATCATACTCATTTCAAATTTGTCTTGCATGAGATTTGAGAACTTATGATACAACTCTTTATTTGTGGATCCAAAAATTATGTCATCCACATATATTTGAACAAGCAGTGTACTCTCTCCATCTTGAATTCTGAAGAGTGTTCTGTCCACTTTGCCTTTGGTGAATCCATTGTCAGTTAGAAATTGAGACAATGTATCATACCATGCTCTTGGTGCTTGTTTCAATCCATATAATGCTTTTTTGAGCTTGTACACCTTATCTCCAATAGTCTTCTGCTCAAAACATGGAGGTTGTTCAACATAGACTTCTTCCTCTAGTAGTTCATTTAGAAATGCACTCTTTACATCCATTTGATATACAGTGAAGTTCTTATGTGCAGCATAGGCAAGAAACATTCTTATTGGTTCTAATCTTGCAACAGGAGCAAATGTTTCATCAAAATCTATTCCCTCTTCTTGCCAATACCCTTTGGCTACCAATCTTGCTTTGTTTCTTACCACAGATCCTTCCTCATTCATCTTGTTTTTGAAAACACATTTTGTGCCAATAACATTTTGATGGGTTGGTCTCTGCACCAATTCCCATACTTTGTTTCTTTCAAATTGATTTAGCTCTTCTTGCATGGCTTGAATCCAATGTGTGTCATCCAAAGCTTGAGACACATCTTTTGGCTCTATTTGGGAAATAAAACAAGTGAACATTGCTTCTTGTTGTGCTCGGATCGGTTCTTACACCATCTCTAACATCTCCAATAACTAGCTCACGGTGGATGGTCTCTCGGCCCGTCTCACATCGAGGTTGGAGCAAGTCATTTTGGATTCAACCGTCTCATGACTATGTTGTCTTGAATAGCTCTATCATCTTCATTGTTTGTATACTTTCCAGTTGTTTTAGAGATTTGACTATCTCATCTTAAATGGGGTTGATTGCTCTTACTTGACTTCAACATAAGGACTCTTCTCGCATAGTTGGTGATTCAACTTGTCACTAACTCTTCAATGTCTTCTCCATTCACATTAGGTTCATCAAAAACCACATGGATAGACTCTTCTGTGACCATAGTCCTCTTGTTCAGCACTCTATTGGCTTTGCTCTCGGTGAGTATCCCTAAAAGATACCTTCATCAGCTTTAGCATCGAAAGCCTTCAAATTATCTTTGCCATTGTTGTAGGTGAAACATTTACATCCAAATATCCTGAAGTACCCAATGCTTGGCTTTCTCCCTGTCCAGATCATAGGGAGTCTTGGTTAATTGCCTGTTAATCATGCATCTATTTTGAGTATAGCATCTTTGTGTTAATGGCTTGACCCAAAATCTCTTAGGCAATCCACTTGACCTAACATAGTCCTTGCGACTTCCTTGAGAGTTATGTTCCTTCTTTCAGCTACTCCATTCTGCTGTGGAGTCCTTGCTGCTGATAACTCATGCGAAATACCATTTTCAACACAATACTGAGTTATTATCCCATTGACAAACTTAGTTCCTCTATCCGATCTTATCTTTATAATGGTTTGGGTCTTTTCATTTTGAACTATTTTCATCAGCTGAGGTAACTTCTGCAAAGTTTCATTCTTTTTGCACATGAAGATTGTCCATGTATATCTTGAATAATCATCGACTACCACTAAGGTGTATTTCTTTCCACTTATGTTGTTTTGGTTCCATTTGGACCAAATAGATCCATATGCAACAGATGTAATATCCTTGTTGAAGAAGGACTAGGCTTATCCTTGAATGAAGATTTGATTTGCTTTCCCATCTTGCATGCATCACATACACTTTCCTTCTTGTACACTGAGTATGGAAATCTTTCCACAAGATGACTCCTTGCAAGTTTGTTCATTGTCTTGAAATTCAGATTACTCAGCTTCTCGTGCCACAACCAACTTGATTCGGCTATGCTCTTTGCCAACAAACAAGTGTTTGGTGTAGCAGTAGACCAATCTACCACATACATATTCTTCTGCCTTGATCCTTGCAGCACTATTTCATTTGATTCAGTATCTTTGATCTGGCACACTCCCATATTGAATCCAACGTTGTAGCCCTTGTCACAGAGTTGGCTGATGCGTAACAGGTTGAAGTTGAGGCCTTCAACATAAGCAACATCTGTGATTTCCAATCCATTCTTCTTGATAGATCATGTGCCTTTGATTTCCCCTGGAGCTTTATTTCCTCCAAATATGACTTTTGCACCTCTAATCTCCTTGAATCTTGACAGGTTTTTCTTGTTCCCTTTCATGTGTCTGGAACAGCCACTATCCATGTACCAGGTTCCTTGGCACTCAACTGTTCCTTGAACCTGCAATCAAGGAAATTAGTTTTTAGGTACCCATACTTGCCTGGGTCTTGAGGGGTTAGTGCTGTAAGGTGATCCAACCAACCTATAGCCAAATGACTTGACTCTAAGATGTTGCCATGTATATGTTCCATAATCATAGTGCACATTAGCAAATTGCTTGGGAGTTTTAGGTTCATACATGTGTCTCTTTTGTCTGTATGACTGTGTGTGTGTTTTTGCAATTGCTTTCTTGGGGTAGTTGTGATATTTCTGAGTGTAGTGCCTAGGTGCATATGTGTGCTGATAATAGCTCTTTTGCCTTTGAAATGACCTTTGCTGAGTTTTAGGTCTTTGCCATCTAGGCTTGTATTCCATTGGTCTTTGCTGATATTTCACATTGTTCCAATCATCTTGGCTTGGGTAGTTTCTACCATTCCCATCATATCTGTTTCTCTGATGAAACTTCTGGGGTTTTTGGTAGCTCTTTGTTCTTCACATAGTACTTTCTATTTGGAGTTTGCTGAGGAACTCGGTTGGATTTCTTCTCAATTGTCCTCTCAGATACTCAATCAAGGTGTTTTCCTTTTTCTTTGTATCAAGGCCGACTTGTTTGTGATTGTGCTTAGGAGTGATTGTGGGTGCAACATTTGGTGTTTTGGATTTTTGAGATACTTCATTGCTTGAAGATCCTTTTTCCAAAATCACTCTTGGAGTTTGACTGTGCACAAAGGAATTGAATCCTATGCCTCTCTTATCTCCACATTCTTTTTGACTCATGATAAGATCATCCAATGATTTGGATGCCTTTGTAAATGAGGCAATCACATTTTTAAGATCATTTTCCCTCTTTTCTACAGCAGCTATCTCAGCTAATAGTTTAGCATTCTCAGCCTTCAGCTCTTTGTTTTCATCAGCTATGTGACTTAGAGTACTCAGCTCCTTAGTCAGCTGTGAGTTTTGGCTTTTAAGCCGACTGTTCTCCTTATTTAGAAGTGTGTGTGAGAATTTAATGTGCTCAAAGTCTTTCATCATTTTGCCTAATGAATCATAAAGATCAGTGGGTGATGAAGTGTGTGTATCACAATCACTATCACGTCAATCTGAATGAGATGAGTTAGAGTGTACCTCATCTTCTTGGACTGGTTGATCTTGTTCTTTAGCCATAAGACAGATCATGGCTTCTTCTTCAGAATCACTTGAGTAGTCAGCTTCACTACTCTCTGAATCTGCTGCTTCTTTAGACTTAGCTATCTCAGCAGTCTCAGCAGCCAACATGGCTTTCTTCTTCTCATGTCTTCTTTCTCTGAAGGCTTTTCTTTCTTCTTTATTCCTGTATTTATTGATTGGTGGATAGGAACAGTCAACTGCAAAATGTCCTGGTTGTCTGCAATTCCAACATAGGTTCTCAGCTCTTTGGTCAGCTTTCTCTAATCTTGGGTTATCAACTCTCTGATATTCAACCATTTGATGCTCAGCTCTCTTGGGTGGCCTATCTTCCCTTGACTTAGAGGGAGCTGAATGTCTCCTAGAGGTTTCACCCTTGTTTCTTTTATAGTTCTTATTGAAGAACTTGTTGAATCTTTTAACCATTAGGGAAATTTCCTCCTGGTCTATGGCTTCCTTTGGTTCAGCTCTCTTTCCATCGTTGACTATCAGTCGGCTATCTTGGGTACATTTGTCTCTCTTGATCTTTTCTTCTCACTCAAACTCATAGGCTTTTAGGTCTGAGAATAGCTCATGATTGGATGTTTTTGAGAGGTCCATTGAATGTCTTAGAGCCATAGTCTTCATTTCCCATTCAGCTGGGAGGCTCCTTAAGATCTTCATACACATCTCCTTTTGTGTGTATTCCTTCCCAATAGCTGAAAGCTCATTTGTAATCTCAGTGAATCTGGCATCTAGCTGATCCATGGTTTCACCTGCAAGCATTTTAAAGTTTTCAAATTTTTGAACATCAACAGACAATTTATTATCTTTAATTTGCTCTGATCCTTCACAAATTAAAGTCAGTTTATCCCAGATTTCTTTTGTTGTTTGGCAAGATTTGACTTTGTTGAACATTGCTTTGTCCAAAGTCTTGTAAAGTATGTCCTTGGCCACATTGTCCAAGTTGTATCTTTTTTTGTCCTCGTTTGTCCACTCAGTCCTTGGTTTCTCAACCATGGCTGGTCTTGCCTCAGCAGCAGCTTCTTCTTCTTCAGCTGCAGCTGCTCTTCTTCTGCCGTGCTCATTTTTAGTATTTGCAGTGGCCCATCCTCTATTACGAACCACATTTCATCATGTAGAGCAGATAGATGAGCCTGCATATGAATTTTCCAATCATCAAATTCTTCAACAGTGAACATAGGAATGCGTGTCAAATTTGCTTCCATGATAATAACTTTGCTAGAAATGAAAGATTTTGTAAATACAAGTGTTTGAAACCTTTTTGAAAAGATAGAGATCTAGTTCAGTAACCAGTGCGGAAGGCTCAATGAACCAACCGCTCTGATACCACTTGTAGGTCCCAAGGGGTGTGAGTAAGGTTTAGAAAAGGGGGTTGAATAAACCTTACCAACGTTTCGATTATAGTCCTTTTAAAATATTACGAGTTATTTCAAAGCGATTGCGTCCTTGAGGACAACTAAGTTGGTTATTCAAATAGAGTTAGCCACTCAACGGACTCGATAGAGCTGTTGATAGAATAACTCATTTGTTTAACCTGAATCTTAACTTGGATGTGTTGGTTTTATCAGCGGAAGACTTAACACCCTTTGATTTGTTTTAAACTTGTTTTAACACTTGATTTTAGCACTTGATTATTGATCAGTTGGATATCAAATAAGTTTATCAGTAGATATAATGTAAGTATGCAGAGAAGTAAATGTGCTGGAAAAAATAAATGACACAGTTGATTTTTATAGAGGTTCGAAGATGGGGTAATTCTTCTAATCATCTCTTCTCCAACTCTGGAGGAATCCACTATGTAAAAGATACATTTTACAAAGTGGTCAACATCTAGAGACAACCTTGGTCACACGGTGGCTTCTCTTCCCGACTAGCCTTCTTCTTCAGGGCGGTTGCCTTGCTATTTGACTCACTTTCTCAAGCTCTTGGATTTGATCACGAAGCCCTCGAATAACTTGATACTGGTTCGACCTTGAACATTCCTACAATCCTCCTTGGATAGTAGACCCCTTTTGATTCTTCAAAAGTTTCCTCTTCAACAGATTTGAAGTTGTCTTTCCTTCACAACTTGTGTTGGCTCGATTTCCTTCGAGTTTCAGGCTTGAGGATTTGCTTGAATATTCTTGAGAGTATTTGCAGGTTAATAGCTTGAATAATGCTTGATTTCTCAGGTGTGCAAGGTCCAGGTAACCTTTTCTCAATGAATTTCCTCAGTCTTTTATAGTGAACTTTCGAAAATCTGCCCGTTGAAGAGATAGGTTGATTTCAAAAGTCACTTGTGTTTGTTGGCTTGTCTTGTTGCAGTCCTTGATCTTGAGATGTAGACCCTTCCTCGTATTAAATGAATTTGCAGCTTTTTAGGTTCTGACACAAGGTGCAATGTTTCCCATTGTTTTATTCCTTTTGCACGCTTCTGGGATGAGCACTTTAAGACCTGGCAGCATGGAAGTATTACTTATTTAAGTAATATTCTTGACTTCTGTGCAACGGATTCATTTCAGTTAACTCCTCTTGGCTGCTGCCTTTTTCCCCAGGTGACTTGAGTCTGCTCCAATCATTGGGTGACTCATCTGTCACTTTCAACTTGAGACTTGGCTTCTTGAGTTGACTTGACTGACTCTTCAGACAGTTGTTCCTCAGTTGATACGTCTTCAGTCGAGTTCTTGGTCTTCTATCTTGGCCATACTCAGTTGTTCCACATCGGAGTCTTCACTTCAGTCTTCAGTTGACTTCTTATATTTCCAGGCGTAGCTGACTTGACTCAGCTTTTCAATCCCTATCTATTACAATGTAAATTACAAGGAAAATAGGGTGCCAACTTTCTAGTTTAAGTTTTACATGGCATTCATCAAAATCTATAAAATAAATTTCCCAACAGCCGCAAAAGGTGGTACGCAGAGTATTGTGAGTCATTCAGTAACACTCAACACAACCTTGATTCATTTCATACTTTTAGACGTCGAAGGAATTCACTTAAAGTGATATATTAAATGAAATCATAAACATATATTGAAGCAAAAAATCCTCTTTTGGATGAGAATACTTGTTTAGCTCTAGTCATATAGGTCACTAGCTAGCACTTGTACACACCTAAAACTTTCTAGAAATAGAAGGATTTTGTATTTTCCTATCATAAAATTATGGTAGATGTTTGATGTCCTTAGCTTCATGCAAAACTGGATACTTATCTATTTGAATCTTGATGTCAATTGGAAAGTCATATTAGGTGTTTTAGCATTTAAGTGTATTTTGGAAACAAATAAAAAATTGAAACACTCTGCCGGGACCAAAGTTGCACTAACACAAAATTTTTGGGACCAAAATTTTGAAAGAATTAAAACTTATGGGCCAATATTGCAAAAAATTAAAATTAAAATTTACGGGAGCAAATCGCTGTATTGGATGTTTTTTTTTTACATCAAAACTAAAGATTTTATTAATCGGAAATATCATCCAACTACAAATTAACAATACATGGAGGTGGACAAGTCCACACTAATGGACTAACAAAAGAAAACGATCTTTTAGCTAGTTCATGAGGAACCTTATTCCCTTCACGCTGAACAAACGTCACCGAGAAATCAGGTTCATCAGCACTTAACAAAACATCAAACTCTGACCCTCCAACCGCCGAATATAAACCATCGACTACAATTTTTGCATCTGTTTCAAAAGAAACCTTCTTTAGCCCCAAATTTGTGATCCACGATAACGCTTCTCTCACACCAATTGCCTCCGCCTCTTTAATCTGATAGCACCCCTGAAAAGTAATACAACGAGCCACAACGAAAACACCCATATCATCTCGAACAACCATACCAATCCCAGTTTGTTTCGAACTTCTACAAATCGAGGCATCAATGTTACACTTAGGATAAGAGAATGTTGGTTTCTGCCATTTAATTATATTCAGCAACTGATCCTCTTGCATACCCCTAAATTCTCCATACTTGACAGCAGCATACTCGTGCAGCAGAGATACAGCAGATATGACAGTACTTGAGGTTGTGCAGTGCTTTTTGTCCCAAAATTCAGCATTTCTTTGCCTCCAAATGCTCCACATTATCATACAAATCTTGTTCACATGATCTACATTAGGATAAAGTATCACGTCAAACAAAATCTGAAATAGACTCAGCTCCAACCATACATTCTTCCACCACAGTCAGCAAAGAAGCAAAGTCCCAACATTTGACAACAAACTTACATGAGATGAATAAGTGCCAACAAGTTTCCAAATCATTTTGACAGATTACACAACAATTATCCACCTCAATCTTTTTTCTTGCTAAATTACATCGAGTAGGAAGACAATCTTTTATCAGTCTCCACATAAAATGTTTCACCTTAGGAGGAATTTTGATTTCCCACAGCTTTTTCCAAGGTTCCGTACCTCTCAGACAATCAGTTGCCACCAAATTACATATAACTCTATAGCCACTTTTGACTGTGTATTTACCCTTCCTGTCGAAATGCCAAATTTTCGAATCCTCCTTCATCAAGTTAGTTAATAGGGTACCCGAAATCAGAGAAACATCTCTTGGACAGAATAGGTCTTCCAATAATTCTAAGTCCCATTCCTTTCTTCCTGGAATAAAAAGCTCGTTTACAGTAATACTTCGCAACTCAATATTGGCTGGAGTTTCAATAAAAAAGTTCACATCATCTCTTAACCATGGATTACCCCACACCTTAATTTGATCTCCTTTACCAATCCTCCACTTTACTCCTTTTTGTAGCACTACTTGAGAATTTCAAATGATCCACCAAGTGAAACTAGGATTATTACCTAGTTTAGCACTTAAAAATCCCCCAACGAGAAATATTTAGCTTTGAAAATTCTCGTCACCAATGCATCTGGTTCTTTAAGGAATTTCCACCCCTGTTTCCCTAATAGTGCTAAATTGAAGCAAGACAGACTTCAAAATCCCAGTCCTCCATCATCCTTTCTCGCACATAGTCGGTCCCAACTCAACCAATTAATCCTTTTGACTTATCTTTATTGGAACCCCACCAAAAAGAATTCATCATCTTTTCCACCTCATCTAACAAAGAAGCAGGAAGCATGAATGTACTCATACAATACGTAGGGATAGCTTGGGCCACCGATTTCAACATAATCTCCTTCCCCGCTCTTGACAGAAAACGACCTTTCCACCATTGTATACACTTCCAAATTCTGTCTTTTATATATGTCGAAAGATAAATTTCTACTTTCTACCAATAAGCGATGGTAAACCCAAGTACTTCCCTGTGTTAAGATTCTGCCACACTCCCATATTATCACAAATATCATCTTTGTCCCGTTGACATAAATTATTACTGATAAGAATCCCAAATTTTCCAAAATTTACACTTTGCCCCGATGCTTTATTATACATATCAAGGATCACCTTAACCTGGTTACATTCATTTATATTAGCTCCAAAAAATAACAAGCTATCATCTGCAAACAAAAGATGAGAAATCGACGGAGCTCTTCTACAAACTTTATTACCATGAATCAACCATTTTATCTCTGCATCTTTTATAAGTAGTGAAAGCCCTTCCGCACAAATAATAAACAGATAAGGCGAAAGCGGGTCACCAGTCGTAATCCTCTTCTTGGCTTTATAGGTCCCACCGAATCATTATTCACACCAGTCGAATATCTCACCGTAGACACACATAATGTAGGTCCCAAGGGGTGTGAGTAAGGTTTAGAAGGGGAGGGGGTTGAATAAACCTTGCCAACTTTTCGATTTTAGTCTTTTTAAAGTATTACAGAGTTAAATACACAACTAAGTCCTTGGGGGATAGCTAAGTTAGTTAACTAGCAGAGTTAGCCACTCAGCCGGTTTCGATTGAGCTATTGATAGAATAACTCATTTTATTTAGTCTAAACCTTAACTTAGGTTTGTGATGAGATTTTCATTGAGAAGACTTAACACCCTTTTAATTAGATTTGATTTGTTTTAAACACTTGATTTTAGCACTTAGTTACTTATCGGTTGGATAGCAAATTATCGCCAGATATAAAGTGATATGCGAGAAATAAAATCTTTGAAATGTAAATGACACAATAATTTTTATAGAGGTTCGAAGATGGGGTAATTCTTCTACGCCTCTCTTCTCCAACTCGGAGGAATCCACTAAGTAGTGATCGAGTACAAAGTGGTTATCGGTCCGGATACAAGTCTTGATCACACACGGTGACTTGCTCCTTTGGGACTCGATCCGGAGATGCCTTGGTCACACAGTGGCTTCTCGTCCGACTCGGCTCTTCAGGTGGTACGCCTTTGCTACTTGACTAACTTTCTCAAGCTTCTTGGATTTGATCACGAAGCCCTCCAATAACTTGAGATTGGTTCGACCTTGAACCTTTCTACAATCTTCCTTGGAAAGTAGACCCCTTTTGCTTCTTCAAAAGTTTCATCTTCAACAGTTTGAAGTTGTCTTTCCTTCACAGCTTAGTGTTGGATCGATTTCCTTCGAGAGTTAGGCTTGAGGATTTTGCTATAATAACTTGAGAATATCTTGCAGGTTCTGATTATGAATAAAGTTTGTTATCTCGGATATGCAAGGTTCGAGTTAACGAGGTAACCTTTTCTCAAAGTGATTCCTTGGCCTTTTATCGTGAACTTTCAAAAATCTGCCCGTTGAAGAGATAGGCTGATTTTTAAAAATCACTTGTGTTCATTGGCTTGTCTTTTTGTAGTCCTTGATGTTGGCATTTCCTCGTATTAAATGAGCGTTCAACTTTTGAGAATCGACATGAGGTGCGATCTTCCCATTGGTTTATTCCTTTTTGCACGCTTCTCGGGATGAGCACTTTAAGACATGGCGGCATGGAAGCATTACTTGTTTAAGTAAATTCCTTGACTTAACGGCAATGATTCTTTTGATCGTCTTGACTTGATTTGCGAGTCCTTTATTCCCAGGTGACTTTGAGTTAGCTTCCAATCAATGGATGACTCATCCGTCACTTCAACTTGAGACTTGGCTTCTTGAGTTGACTTGATTGACTCTTCATACGGTGTGTCTCGGTGATACTTCTTCGATCGAGTCCTTGACATCTCTTCCTTGCCATACTCAAATTTGCTTCCACAGTGAGTCTTCATCCTAGTCTTCAGTTGACTTTTTGTATATCCAGGCATAGCTGACTTGACTCAGCTCATACAACCCTATCTATTACAATACAAATTACAAGGAATATGGGGTGCCAACTTTCTAGTCTAAGTTTTTCATGGTATTCATCAAAATCTAAACAATAAATTTTCCAAAAATTTCCCCCTTTTTGATGATGCCAAAACTTAAAACATACATACAAAATATAAATAGCAAAGATACATACAGTTAATGCAGTAACAAGGAATGTATGCGTAGAATCAATCTTTTTATTGATCATAACATTCTTGTCCTTTACACAGCTGTTTACAATGTGTATCATAGTAATCAGAGCATACTTATCTACGCAAAATATAGATTTTTCATTAAATGTACAGAAGACTTACATACATATGTATTTACAAAAGTAAAATACATGAAGGGGTTGGCAGCAACACTTCATCGCCTTCGCTACCTCCTTCTTTCTTCTTCAGCTCTGTCTTCATCAACTCTCTTTCTTTTCTTTTCTTCTTCAGCTGTTTTCTTCTTCCCGTAAGCTCTCTTGTGACTTCATCTCTTCTTTTTCTTTCTTGTCTTTCTTGCCCACGGTGATCTTGCCTTTGTTTTCCTCTTCAATCCTCTTTACATATTGACATTTTTCCTCTCCACTTCCAGACTGGCTATAGCATCATATCCAGCCCAATAGATCCTTCCTTTCTTGCCTGGATCTACATATTCAATATTTTCGGGTAGAGGTCTAGGTTTAAAGCCTCTACCTCCACCACTTCTTCCTCCTCCTCTAGGCGTATATTGTACTGGAGTCTTCTTCTTACTAAGAGAGAGTGACCGCAGCAGTGACCTGCTAGTAGTCATTGCCTGCCAACTTCTTCGCACGACTTCGGACCTTTCTCCCGAGACAAGTCCAGGCTTGGGCTATGGACATATCCTTGAAGTATCCCTCGGACTCGAGCGTTTTAAACTCTTCAACGGATCTTGGCTCGTTTCCGTCATCTGGAATGGCATCGGTCTCTTTCTCATAGGAATGCCTCCGGAATTGTTTCAACACTTCTAGAATATGGGCATCCGTCTTCCTTTCAACCTCTTTCATCCCTCGCTTCTACGATTTTTCTCTTCTCGACATAGGCACAACTGTGAGTGTTGGAGCGCGAGTCACCGGAGGTTTCTTGATTATGCTAGTTGTGGCATGGCCTTGTTGAGGGTTTTCAAGCAAACATTAGGGTCACATCCTTTGACCCTTCCCCTTATGACTTTTCCCTTCTCCTTCTTTCTGTTCTTTTTTGTTTTCCTTCTTCTTCTCATCCGCTGACCCTTTCAACATCTTCAGGTATTCCTCTTTCCCCTTTTTGGCATCATCAAAGGAGAGAGGAACCCCTGGAAACATCCCTGCGAGCATAAAATCTAAGCGGCTGATAGCTGAGTCCTGCTTGGAGTCTGCTGCGGAGTATGCTGTTCGAAATTCTGAGCGGGTGGCTTTGGATTCGACCGCCACTGGGGATTTCATTTCGGCCATAAGAAGGTGAACTTGGCATTCATACTCTCCTCTACACGTTGAAGTTCTTTCTTGTGAAATTCTCACGAGTTCCATTTCGGTGGTATGGGAGGCATGCATTCTGTCAATATTTTCTTGCATCCTCTTCTTCATGTCAGCATTATCAGCGCTCCAGATTAGCATTTTGTTGTACAATGCTTTGAAGTATCTGACTTGTTCATATTGCATTGTACTTTGCTGTTGACACCATTCTCTGATCCTCAACACAATCCCTCTTAAGTCGGCTATGAGATTGGCATCCCTGTTGTCCAGCCGTATATCCAGCGAGGCCTGGTGCCTTTCAATTTTCTCAATCTCTCCAAGGATAGTCTTGAAGACTTCACGCACCTCAGTTGTTACCTCAGTCTAAGCTGGCGGCCAAGCAGCATCAAAGTCGAACTCTGCTGGGACAATGGAGTCAGTGGGAATCACTAGATCAGGTTAGTGGTACCATTTCCGCTCACGAGATGTTTCTTCTACAAAGTCAGGCACCTCAATTGAAAGAGGAAAAGTCTCTTCGAAAGCATCATCACGGATGTAAGGTATGGAATGTATAGTCGTTCGAGCCTGTGATGTGCCTGGTTGAGTCGACTCTGCTGCAACTTTGGGAGCCTACGCAGACAACTCGGTTTCAGTTGGGCCTTGGTGTGAGGGTTGGCCAGCTGACAGAGCCTCAGCTGTCTTAACAGCTTCTTTGGCCTCAATGGTTTCTGCTAAATGAATTGGCGTGTCCTCAGCTGCACCATCAGTGTCATCGGAAGATGATGAAGCCTGAGGATTTGGTTCATCATCAAAATTGAAAGTTTGTCGAGCAGCCTTGAATTCGGCTTGCTCGTACTTGGTAGAACATCCTCAGCCGAGTCCTTTTCAGTAGGAGTGGACTCAGCTTCGTCTGTTGGGAAATTAATTTTTAGATTTTGATGAATGCCATGTAAAACTTAGAATAGAAAGTTGGCACCCCATTTTTGTTGTAAATTGCATTGTAATAGATAGGGTTGGTCGAGCTGAGTTAAGTCAGCTATGCCAAGATATGCAAGAAGTCAACGGAGACTAGAAGGAAGACTCACATTTGTGAGGCGGTGAGTGTAGCAAAGAAGAGAAGACAGGAACTCGATTGAAGGTGCGGTGAGATGCGCTGTGAGTGAAGTGTCGATCAAGTCAACTCAAGACAGCCAAGTCTCAAGTTGAAGTGACGAGATGAGTCATCCAATGATTGGAAGCGACTCGAAGTCACCGGGGAAGTCAAGGAAATGCGGTCAAGTCGAGATAATCAAAGAGATCCGTTTACAGAAGTCAAGAGAATTACTTAAACAAGTAATACTTCCATACTACCTTTCTTGAAGTGCTCAGTCCCGAGGAAGCGTGCAAAAGGAATAAACCTATGGGAAGCTCCGCACTTGTGTCGAGAACTCGAAAAGTGAAGAATCATTCATACGAGGAAATGTCAATTCAAGGACTCGCAACAAGACAAGCCAGCGACCACAAAGAGTCTTTTCGAAATTAGCCTATCTTTTCAACGGGCAAATTTTTCAAAAAGAACACTATAAAAGGTTGAGGAATCTATTTGAGAGAATAGCAGGTTACCTTGACAATCGAAAACAAATACGAACAAGAAAAGCAATATCTCAGAACCAAAAATATTCTCAAATCATTCCGGTTCAATCCTCAAGCCTACATTACGAAGAAATCAATCCAACACTCACTGTGAAGGAAAGACGACTTCAATCGAGTTGAAGAGGAAACATTTGAAGAATCAAGGGGTCTACATTCCACGGAGGATTGTAGGAAGGTTCAAGGTCGAACCCGTCTCAAGTTTTTGGAGGGCTTCGTGATCAAATCCAAGAAGCTTGAGCAAGTGGGCTGTAGTAGCAAAGCGCGCACGCCTATGAAGAAGGTTCGAGTCGTCACGAGAAGCAATTTGTGTGACCAAGGCATCTCGGACCGAGTCCCAAAGGATCAAGTCGTTGTGTGATCAAGACTTGCATCCTGGATGTTAACCACTTTGTATATTGATCAATACTTAGTGGATTCCTCCAGGAGTTGGAGAAGAGAGGAGTAAGAAGAATTACCCCATCTTGAACCTCTATAAAAACTTATTGTGTCATTTACATTTCAAAGACTTTAATTTACGCACATTATTTTAATATCTCATTGATAAATTTGCTATCCAATTGATGATCAACAAAGTGCTAAAACCAAGCATTAAAACATATTTAACCAAAATTCAAGGGTGTTAAGTCTTCCATAAAACATATCACGATCGAGTTAAGTCTTTAGTCAAAACAGTGAGTTATTCTATCAACGGCTCGATCAAGTCTCGTTGAGTGACTAACACTTGTTGATTAACTAACTTAGCTGTCCATCAAGGACTCGGTGTGAAATATTAACTCTCCGAACGTTTTAAAAGGACTAAATCAAAAAGTTGGTAAAGTTTATTCAACCCCCTTCTAAACCTTACACTCACACCCCTTGGGACCTACAAGTGGTATCGAGCGGTTGGTTCATTGAGCCTTCATGACGGGTTTGAACTAGATCTCCAAATTTTTCAAAGCTTGCTTTAGCACTTGATCTTTCAAAACTCTTTTATTGACAAAGTTATCATCATGGAAGCAAATTTGACACGCATACCTATGTTCACAATTGAGGAATTTGATGATTGGAAAATTCGTATGCGAGGCTCATCTATCGGCATTACGATGAAATGTGGATAGTAATAGAAGATGGGCCACTTTGCAAATCTTAAAAGTGAACACATTTGCAAGGAGTCTTCTGCTGCGGTGAAGGAGAAGAGGATCTTTGCTCCCGGACGGCGATGGTTGAAAAACCAAGAGTTGAATGGACAAATGATGACGAGGAAAAGATATAACTTGGACAATGTGGCCAAGGACATTCTTTACAAAACTTTGGATAAAGCCATGTTCAACAAAGTCAAATCATGCAAACGGCAAAAGAAATGCAGGACAAGCTAACCTTGATTTGTGAAGGCTCAGAGCAAATCAAGGAAAATAAACTATCTGTTGTTGTACAAAAATTTGAAAACTTTAAGATGCTTGCAGGAGAAACCTTGGATCAGCTGGATGCTCGGTTCACAGAAATTCCCAATGAACTATATGCACTTGGAAAAGAATATACACAGAAGGAAATGTGCATGAAGATTCTAAGAAGTCTCCCAACTGAGTGGGATATGAAAGTCATGGCCATGAGACACTCCATGGACCTATCAAAGACATCCAATCATGAATTATTCTCAGATCTCAAAGCCTACAAATTTGAGCTGAGAAGAAAAGACCAAGAGGAGACAGTTGTGCCCAAAATAGCTGCTTTAATAGTTAAGGATGGTAAAAGAGATGAGGTCAAAGAAGTCATTGAACACATTAAATCCTCACACTCTAACTCATCACACTCAAATACTAGTGATAGTGATTGTGACACACACACTTCATCACCCACTGATCTTTATGATTCATTAGGCAAAATGATGAAAGACTTTGAACACATTAAATCCTCACACACACTACTAAATGAGGAAAACGGCCTACTCAAGAGCAAAAACTCACGGTGACTAGGAGCCGAGTACTCTAAGTCACATAGTGATGAGAACAAAAGTCTAAAATTTGAAAATCTTTAAGTTAATAGCAGAGATAGCTGCTATAGAAAAAAGGGAGAATGACCTCAAAAATGTGATTGCCTCATTCACTAAGGCATCTAAATCCTTGGATGATCTTATTATGAGTCAAAGAGAATGTGGAACAAAACCAGGCTTAGGATTTAATTCCTCTGTGCTATGTCAAGCTCCAAAAGTGATTTTGGAAAAAGGATCTTCAAGTAATGAAGCATCTCAAAAATCCAAAACTCCAAATGGTGCACACACATTTATTCCAAAGCACAATCACAAGCAAATTGGCCTTGGTTATAAAGGAAAAGAAAAAACGGCCGAGTTGAGTGTCTTTGAGAGGGCGGTGAGAAAAATCCGGCCCGAGTTCCTCAAAGGCAAACTCCAAAAGGAAGTACTCTGTAAAGAAGAAAGCAGAGCTACAAAAAGCCCCGTAAATTCTATAAAAGGAATACATATGATGGGAATGGTAGAAATTATCCAAGCAAAGGCGATTGGAATAATGTGAACTATCAAAGAAAGATCTATGGAATATAAGCTTTAAAATGGCAAAGGCACAAGACTCAAGAAAGGCCATTCCAAAGGCAAAAGAGCTATCATCGACACACATATGAACTCGGGCACTATACTCAAAGATATCACAACTACCCAAACAAAGCAATTGCTAGAACACATACGAGACATACTGAGACAAAAGAGACAATTTTGTATGAACCTAAAATCCCCAAGCAATTTGCTAAAATTAATTATGATTATGGCACTCGATAGATGGCAACCTCTTAGAGTCAAATCATTTGCTATAGGTTAGTTGGATCATCTTACAATACTAACCCCTCGAGGACCTGGACAAATATGGGTACCTAAAACCTAATTTCTTGATTGCGAGGTTCAAGGAGGTGAGTGCCAAGGAACCTGGTACATGGATAGTGGTACATTCCGGACACATGAATGAAAACAAGAAAAATGTCAAAATTTAAGGAAGTTAGATGTGCAAAAGTCATATTTGGAGGAAATGAAGCTCCAGGAGAAATAAAGGCATTGGATCCATCAAGAAAAATGGATTAGAAATTACAGATGTTGCATACGTTGAAGGCCTCAATTTCAACTTACTAAGCATAAGTCAACTCGTGACAAGGGCTATAACGTTGGATTCAATATGGGAGTGTGCCAAATCAAGAACATGAATATAATGAAGTAGTGTTGCAAGGATGCGACAAAAGAACATGTATGTGGTAGATTGGTCAATGCAACACCAAGCACAATCTGCTAGCAAAAAGCACATACAATTGAATCAAGTTGGTTGTGGCACAAGAAGCCGAGTCACCTGAACTTCAAAACAATTAACAAGCTTGCAAGGAGCAATCTCGTGAAAGACTTCGGACTCGATATACAAGAAGGAAAGTATACTGCGTGATGCATGCCGATGGGAAAGCAAATCAAATCATCATTCAAAGAAAAGACATGTCCATCTTCAACAAGAATATTGCACCTGCTACATATGGATCTATTTGGTCCAGTTGAAACTAACATAAGTGGGAAGAAATACACCTTGGTGGTAGTAGATGACTACTCAAGATACACATGGACAATATTCATGTGTAAGAAGAAAAGAAACTCTGCAGAAACTACCACGATTGATGAAAAGAATCCAAAATGAAAAGAGTCAAACCATTATAAAAATAAGATCGGCAAGGAGGAACCGAGTTTGTCAATGGTATAATAACTCGATATTGTGTTGAAAATGGTATTGGTCATGAATTATCAGCAAGGACTCCACGGCAAAATGGAGTTGCGAAAGAAGGAAAAGAACTCTCAAAGAAGCGGAAGGACCATGTTAGTCGAAGGTAGGCCGCTTAAAAGATTTTAAGTCAAGCAATAAACACAGGATGCTATACTAAAAATAGATGCATGATAAAAGCATACGGTGACAAAGACTCCTATGATATTTGGACGGGGAGAAAGCCAAATGTTGCACATTTTAGAATATTTGGATGCAAATGCTTCATCCATAACAATGGCAAAGACAATTTAAAGGCTTTTGATGCTAAAGTGATGAAGGTATCTTTTGGGATACTCGGTGAAAGCAAAGCCTACAGAGTGCTCAACAAAAGGACAATAGTTCTTGAAGAATCCATTCATGTGGTGTTTGATGAACCCAATGTAAATGGAGAAGACATTGAAGAGACGGTGAAATGATTTCGAATCACCCAACCATGCGAGAAGAGTCCCTATGTTGAAGCCAAGTTGGAATTATAAACCCAAATGAAGATGAGATAGTTGAGTCTCAAAGACAATTTGGGAAATATGCGGTTAAGTGATGATGAGAGAGCCGATCAAAATAACACATTGCAAGACGCATCAATCCGGCTAACTTACTCCAACCTCGATGTAAGATGGCCGAGAGACCATCCACCGTAACTAATCATCGGAAATGTAAAGAAGGTGTAAAAACCAGATCCAGAACCCAACAAGAAGCTATGTTCACTTGTTTCATCTCACAAATAGAGCCAAAAGATGTGTCACAAGCATTGGATGACACACATTGGATTCAAGCCATGCAAGAAGAGTCAATCAATTTGAAATAAACGAAGTGTGGGAATTGGTTCAAAGACCTACCCATCAAAATGTTATTGGCACTAAATGGGTGTTGAAACAAGATGAATGAGGAAGGTTACGTGGTAAGAAACAAAGCAAGATTGGTAGCCAAAGGGTATTGCCAAGAAGAAGGAATAGATTTTGATGAAACTTTTGCTCATGTGGCAAGATTGGAAGCCATAAGGATGTTTCTTGCCTATCTTGCTCACAAGAACTTCCTTTGTATATCAAATGGATGTAAAGAGTGCATTCCTTAATGGGTAATTGGAGGAAGAAGTATATGTTGAACAACCTCCAGGATTTGAGCGAAGACTCTTGGAGATAAAGTATACAAACTCAAGAAAGCTTTATATGGATTAAAATAGGCACCAAGAGCATGGTATGATACATTATCACAATTCTACGACTAAGAACGGATTCACAAACGGCAAAGTGGATAGAACACTCTTGAGAATTCAAGATGGGAAGAGTATCTTGCTTGTTCAAATATATGTGGATGACATCATCTTTGGATCCACAAACAAAGAGCTGTGATAAATTCTCAAATCTTATGCAAAGCAAATTTGAAATGAGCATGATGGGAGAGCTAACATTCATCCTTGGACTCCAAGTAAAGCTGTGAAGGATGGAACCTTCATAAGTCGGACAAAATACAGAGAGATTTCATGAAGAAATTTGGGATGGAAGAGAAAGTCGTGAAAATACCAATGAATACATCGATCAAAAATGGATATGGATGCGGATGGCCGTCGTGGATCAAACAAATCTGAGCACTTATTGGATCATTGCTCTATCTTCAAAGAAGCGAGCGGACATCACCTTTGTTTGTAGGTGTATGTGCAAGATTTCAATCCACTCCAAAAGAAAGCCACATGATTGCATGCCAAGAGAATATTGAGATATTTGAAAGGAAGCAAGAAGTTGGCTTATGGTATCAAAGGAAGGTGGATTTAAGCTAAGTGGGTATTCGGACTCGACTATCTTTGGATGTAGAGTTGGCGGGAAAGAGTACCTCGAGGCACATGTCAAATGCTTGGAAATAGGCTAATTTCCTGGTTTAGCAAGCAAAATTCAATAGCTACTCTCGGTGACAAGCTAGAATACATATTTGCGGCAATTTGTTGTGCCCAAGTCTTATGGATGAGACAAAGAATTGAGAGACTATGAAGTTGAAGAAAAAGAAATCCCAATTATGTGTGATAACACAAGTGCAATTGCAATCACTCAAAATCATGTGTTGCACTCAAGAACAAAGCACATTGATGTCGATATCACTTCATAAGAGATCATGTAGAAAGGAAGGACATCACCTTGGAATATATCTCAATTGATAAGCGAGTTAGGCGATATATTCACAAAACCATTATGTGAATCAAGATTTGAAGAACTCAAACATGAATTAGGGTTAATTGAGTGAGTTGATACTCGGAAAGAGTCAAAGAAAAGAGATGAAACACGAAAAGATGAAAAAAGATTTGAACTCTGAATTAGCTAAGTGAATCGGTCGATCGGAGAATCATTGTGTCAGGTTAATCGACAAAGTGAGTACCTATGTGCAAAGAGAGAAGAGTTAAATCGCTAAGGGAATAAGTCTGAGTCATTTATGAGCAAAGTGACAAAAACGCATGATCGTTTTACTAAGCGGGAATGTTTTTAAGAATAGCGTCATCATAATTATGGCGTGTCTGATCAAAAAAGTTTGCACACAAAGCTTATGATTGGATATAAATGCTGTCGTATTAAATACGAGAAATAAAGTGTTAATCGGCGTGCAAAATCTGAGCCATTGATCTTGATCAAATTTCAAAAACCACCCGCACGTCCTTTCATAACCCATACTTATACCGTTTTGTCCAATTTTCTCTCACTTTACCAAAACTGTTCATCTCTCTCTCTCGAAAGCAAAGAAAGAAACTTTCTCTCAAAACCCTACAAATCCTCAAGTTCATTTTCAAAGTTTCGTTCGGTAAAACATAGAGAAATGGCATCTACTCATGATTTTGTCAAGTTGGGAAAGCAAATCCACACTGGGTCTACTGTGGATTTCGACGGCATGATCAAACAAAGGTCTGATGACACCCTCGTGAAGAAGATTGCGAGAAACCGAAAAGTCGGATTAAAGCTGTTTTTGACGATGGAGTTTCCGTTGACTACGTGGAAGAGGTCGCCGCGTTCTCGTGAACACTTTGAAGTTCACGATGAGGCATCAAGTCCTCTGTTCACGGAAAAGAGTTCACCATCACTGCCAAAGATCTGGCAGAACACGTTCGTTGTCGGCGGAAGGAGTGCCGGAGATTTATTAAGGTGATGTTAACCCTGACTGCGGCTTGGAAGGAAGTGGCCAAGCCCGACTATGCTGCGAAGGTTGTCTACACAAATTTGAGAAGAAGGCTGCCATGAGGAAGACTACCACAAGCTGGATATTGTTGCCAAGTGTGTGGACATCAAATTTGGAAGCTTTATTCACTATCAAAACCAAACCGATCGTGATGGCTGCGATCATAGGAGAAAAGAAGGTGAGTTGGTGAGTTTGTATACAAAGCAGACTACGCCAAAATGTTGGGAATAAATCCTTCAAGAAGGATGGTTCATTTGGAGGTTCCCGGGTACGGCCTGGTGAATGGCCGAATGATGGAAGTGGAAGGAGTCCTCTTCGACATGGAAAGGCGTTCCATGTCAACAAGAAAATGTTCGGTCTAATCTCTCGGAGCAGGAGGAGAGCTTATGCGAGAGAGGCGACACGAGTGAGGGGGAATCACCGCCCTGAAGAAACAACCTGCATCTCCTCCTCTCCCGAGAAGAAGGCTGCCCCTGCACTACTAAGAAGATTGTTGCCCCTGCAAAGCAAAGAAGCGAAAAAACAAAAGATGCCCTGCCCTGTGCCAAGTCACCGCCGCAGCTCGTGTCTCCCCCCTACCAGTATTTGTGGAGAAGGAACTGTTAATCCCTTCTCCGGTGATTAAAAAAAAAAAAGAGGCGCCCACAACAAGGAAGGCATTTTGCCTCTAAGACAAGCTGAAGGCATTTACCCGACGAACCAGAAGTAGAACCAGATATTCCTCTGGTGAAAACTAAAAAAGAATAAGAAGAATCTTCAAGTGCTCGAACTTGAGAAACCGGGCCGAGTCGACCACTCAATTTGAAAACAAATACAGAGCTATTTGAGAAGTAGAGTCTCCGGAGATTATAGATGAAACAACCAAGTCTGCAGGCCGTCGTGAGAGGCAAATTGAAGACACGATTGTAGTCGGAAACATTTGAGACACAAGAAGAATCGAGAGAGCAAACTCTCCTGTTGATAGGGTTGTTTCCCCCGCAACATGACGCCTTGGCTGAGGGTGCGGAGCACCAAAGTTTGCTACCTTCAATCCCGAGAACGAGGGACAATAGGGAGAAGATGATAAAGATGATGATGATGTAATGATCATATCCCCACCATATCCGGACATCCAAAATTGTCTCACGAGAATGGAGAAAGTGGAAGCTAAGTCGATCCAGGGAACAGTTCCAAAGACCAAAATTTATTGAAGAAGAAGACGCACTATTGAACTTTCTCGGATTGACCAATGTGGTCCAAGCACTTGATGAAGAAAATCGCACGAGATATCTTGCAGATCTTCAAAGACAAGGAGAAACAAAGGCGCGAGGAAGCGAGGCTCGTGAAAAGCGCAGTATTTGTCCCTTTCTGGAACCAGCGATCATACACATCCTCATCTTTACATCCTCTGCAGGAGTGATGAGGATGCGGATCTCTTCTTGCTTTCTGAAGAATTGCGAGATGCGGCAAGCTACGCGGGAATCCGGGGAACCGCATGAGCATATTGCCACGATTGTTCTTTGCCACCACTTCTCCGGCTCACTCGAGAAAGAAGGTGTTAAAGAGGCTGGCGATGGCGGGACTATGGGGACCCAGTCGAGCCTATCCCTAATGAAGGTGTCTTACCACCCCCCAATGGCTGAACACTCAAAGGGAATAGCTAGGAGTCCGGAGACAAGTGACCCCATTCCAAGTCACTCATTTGGTGTGCTAGTTGAGAGAAACTCCTTCGGCTGCGGCAAGGTCGGAGGATGTTGCGGTGACTCCACAACGAATCTTGGAGGCGAAGTGGAGAAGGAACAACAAATAAATACACGACAAGTTGTCCATGACGAGGCTCGGATAGTTAAAATTGTCTGTTGAAGTGCCAAGCGCTCTGCGGGCAGCCAATGGCGCCGCTGTGCGGTCGAGGCACGAGGAAGGAAGCGCCCCGGGAGTTAACACTGCAGGCAATGAAAGTGCAATCCATGGAGTTGAGACTCCGGTGGATGCCACCTCGAAAGACCCCAAGACAGTGACACATCGCCGAAGGATCATCCAGGCCTCATTGCGATTGAGGCTGCGGGGAGGTAGTGAAGGCCAACGGGAGGTTGATACTTCCCGGGGTAAAGACACCGGACGCCTGAGAACATCCATCCTTCTATCATTGATCCATCCGAAAAGGAGATAAGTGCTCTTCACAATTCCCAGAAAATCCCCGATGTAACCTTTTCGGGATGCGAAGGTGAAGACGAAGCCGAGTCATCCCCTCGCTAATCCAAAAGGCTCGGTGAGGATGTTCTCCCCAAGCACGAGTAAGTCCAACCTTAAGGCTACTGCCAAACCTTTAATTTTGATGATGAGCCACCCTTGGAAATCTCATCATCATCCGATGACGCTTCGATATGGCGAGGACGGTCAACTCATGTGGAAAAAAACCGGTGAGACCGCGAAGTTGTTAAGACGATTGAGGCTCGGCAAGCTAGGTCAACTTCACAATGAGACCCACCGAGACAGAGTCGATCGCGAGCTCCCCAAAGGCGGAGCAGGATCGACTCCACCGAACTTCACGAGCACAAGTTGTCATTTAGATTCGTTGCCCGTGATGATTCGTTTGAAGAATCATTTCCCTTCTCTCGGAAGTACCTCACCTTACGAAGAATCATTTCGAGATCAAGAACGTTTCCATAAACCTGATCCGTTATTCCAATGAGACACCATCGCCCCAATGAGACTTTGACTTTGACGTTGCTTGGCCGCCACTTGGTGAGACAGGGAGTGGCAGTGAGGTTCGAGAAGTTTTTAAGACCATATTTGCGAGAGATAGAGAAGATGGAGAGGCACCAGGCCTCACTTTGGACATGAGGTTTGGATAACCGAGATACAAAACTTCTTGCCGTCTGCGAGGAATAATTTTAGGATCCAAGAATGGTGGCAACAAACAAAAACAATGCAGCGTAGAACAAGCTCGATATTTCAGGACATTGTTCAATAAATTGCTAGTCTGGCGGGTTGAGAATGCGTCGAAGACAAGAATGCAAGAGAACATCGAGCGAATGCATGAATCTCACCACACGAGAGATGCACAGCTGCGTGAATACAATAAAAAAGAGCTCTGCGCGTAGAGGAGAACATGGATCGGAAGTTCAGCCTCCTCATGGCTGAAATGAAGCGGTGACAGTGAATCCAACGCCACCCGCTCCGAATTCCATGCAAAGACATACTCCATGGCTGATTAAGCATAACTCGGCTATCGATCGCTTAGACTTCATGATTGCTAGCTTGTTTCGGGGTTCTTCTCTCCTTTGATGATGCCAAAAAGGGGGAAGAGGAATAACTAAAGGCATTGAAAGGATGCGAAGGAAAAAGGAGGGCGTATTTGTGAAGGGAAAGCAGTGAGGAACGAGAGAGAAGAGAGAAGAAAGGAAAATCTTTGAGGGGAAGGTTCGAAAGATATAACCTTGATGATTGCTAAAACCCCAACAAGGTCTTGTCGCGGTGATATCATCAAGCAAACTCCCTGTGACTCTGCCGCTCCAACATCTGCGGTACCCATGGCCGAAAAAGAGAAAGATAGTTAAGCGGGGATGAAGGGCGTGGAAGGAAAGATGGATGCCCGAGTTATGGATATTACGAAACAACATGGAGGCATTCCGGACAAAGACACTATGCCATTTAGGATGTCGGAATCGAGCAAGATCTGTTGATAAATTCAAGACGCTCGCATCAGAAGGTTACTTCATAAAATATGTCCATGGATCAAGCACGGGATTTGTATTGGGAAAAAGGCCTCAAGCTATGTGAAGAAGGCGACAGCGACGGCCGACCACTGCGCGATCGCTCTGTGGGTCACTCTGCTAGTCACTCAAATTTGGAAAAAAGAAGGCCCCATACAATACACGCCCGGAGGAAGAGGAAGAAGCGTGGTGGAGGAAGAGGTTTAAGACTAGACCTCTTCCCAAAAACATTAAGTACATAGATCCAGGCAAGAAAGGAGGGATCTATTGATTTGGATTCGACGAAGTAGCCAACCTGCAAGTGGCTAAGAACAATCTTGAGTATGTGAAGAGGATTGAAGAAGAAAATAGAAGACAAACTCAATTTGTGGGAGGAAAGACAAGAAAGAAAAAGAAGAGATGAAAGGCCGCGAGAAAAGGCTTATGAGAAAAAGAAGGCGAGTGAAGATGAGAAAAGAGAAAAAGGTCGAGGAAGATGACGGAGAGTGAAGAAGAGGAAAAGAAGGAGGCGGCGAAGGAGATGAAATGTTGATGTTCACCCTTCCTCGTATTTTACTATGTAAATACATCTTTATGTAAGTCTTACGTACATCGAATAAAATTGTATAATTTCTATACTTGCGTAGATATAGAAACAGCATGGTTACCTTAAAGTTCATTTAAGCTACGATACACTCTAATAGCAATTTGTGTAAAGAACAAGAATGTTATGATCAATAAAAGATTAATTTCGCATACATTCCGTGATTCTACATTGTCCGTACGTATCCTTGTTGTTCAATTATTGAATGAATGTTTTGAGTTTTGGCATCATCAAAAAGGGGAAATTGTTGGGAAATTAATTTTTAGATTTTGATGAATGCCATGTAAAACTTAGATTGTTGTAAATTGCATTGTAATAGATAGGCTGGTCGAAATTTGAGTTAAGTCACTATGCCAAGATATGCAAGAAGTCAATGGAGACTAGAAGGAAGACTCATTTGTGTGGCGGTGAGTGTAGCAAAGAAAGAGAAGACAAGAACTCGATTGAAGGTGCGGTGAGATGCGGTGAGTAAAGTGTCGGTCAAGTCAACTCAAGACGCCCAAGTCTCAAGTTGAAGTGGATGAGTCATCAATGATTGGAAGTCAAGGAAATGCGATCAAGTCGAGATAATCGAAAGAGATCCGTTGCCGAGAAGTCAAGAGAATTACTTAAACAAGTAATACTTCCATACTACCTTTCTTGAAGTGCTCGATCCCCGCGCGTGCAAAAGGAATAAACCAATGGGAAGCTCGCACTTGTGTCGAACTCGAAAAGTCAAGAATCATTCATACGAGGAAATGTCAATTCCAAGGACCCGCAACAAGACAAGCCAATGACCACAAGTGTCTTTTGGAAATTAGTCTATCTTTTCAATGGGCAAATTTTTCAAAAGAACACTATAAAAGCTGAGGAATCTATTTGAGAGAGTAGCAGGTTACCTTGACAATCAGAAATCAAATACGAACAAGAAAAGCAATATATGTAACCAAAAATATTCTCAAATCATTCAAGTTCAATCCTTAAGCCTACATTACGAAGGAAATCAATCCAACACTCACTGTGAAGGAAAAGACGACTTCAATCGGTTGAAGAGGAAACATTTGAAGAATCAAGGGGTCTACATTCCACGGAGGATTGTAGGAAGGTTCAAGGTCGAACCAGTCTCAAGTTTTTGGAGGGCTTCGTGATCAAATCCAAGAAGCTTGAGCAAGTGGGTTGTAGTAGCAAGGAAGGCGCCTGTGAAGAAGGCGAGTCGCACGAGAAGCCTTGGTTGTGTGACCAAGGCATCTCAGATGAGTCCCAAAGGATCAAGTCATTTGTGTGATCAAGACTTGCATACGGGTTAACCACTTTATATATTGATCAATACTTAGTGGATTCCTCCAGGAGTTGGAGAAAAAGAGGAGTAGAAGAATTACCCCATCTTGAACCTCTATAAAAACTTATTGTGTCATTTACATTTCAAAGACTTTAATTTCTCGCACATTACTTTAATATCTGTGATAAATTTGCTATCCAATTGATGATCAACAAAGTGCTAAAACCAAGCATTAAAACATATTTAACCAAAATTCAAAGGTGTTAAGTCTTCATTTGAAAACATATCACACGATCGAGTTAAGTCTTTAGTCAAAAAAGCGGTGAGTTATGCTATCAATAGCTCGATCAAGTCTGGTTGAGTGACTACCTCTGTTGATTAACTAACTTGTCCATCAAGGACTCGTGTGAAGTATTAACTCTGACGTTTTAAAAGGACTAAATCAAAAAGTTGGTAAGGTTTATTCAACCCCCTCTAAACCTTACACTCACACCCCTTGGGACCTACATCGTCTTTAGATCCCAAGAGTGTGGTATCAGGATTATCTTGGGAATCGTGAAGAGCACTGGTTTCCTCTTCTGAGTCAGCAGTGATGACTTGAGGAATGCTCTTTTCATCTTGATTCTTACCCGGGAAAGTCTCAACCTCCCAGGCCTTCATTACCTCCTCGCGGTCTCAAGCGCAAAGCAAGGCCTGTACATTCCTTCGACAGAGACGAGATGTCTTGGGTCTTCTGCGGTGGCATCCACATGAGTCTCAACTCCTTAGATTATACTTTCATTGCCCAGTGTTAACTCCGGGCGAGATCCATCCTGCCGCCATTGCGATCGGCCGGCGTCCTCGACTGCACAAAGGCTGTTGGCACTTGATTGAGATAGACTTAAGCGCATGCGAGCTTCAAGTCAGTGACAACTTGTCTTTGTTATTATTCTTTTTCCTTCTCCACTTCATCTCCTTTCTACATTGTGGAGTCATCTCGCATCCTCCGACCTAGGAAGCTGCGGTGGAGTGAGTTTTCCCTCGGTGGCGCGCACCGGTGAGTGACTTATGTTAGGGTCACTCTGCTCCCGGACTTAGGCTACTTCCTTTGAGTGCTCGGTAGTGGGGCGGTGGTAAGACACCTTCAACAGGGGGTTGGCTCAACTTGGGTGCCCAAGTTCCCGGTGTCACCGCCAAATCCCTTAGATCCGTCCCCGAGTGGGCTGGGAAGTGGTTGCGGCAATAATCGTGGCAATCTGTTGTACCACTCCCAACGGATCAATCTCGGTGAGATTTAGAAAACTCTCATGGTCCTTCCCTCACCATTTTTGCTCATGCATTATTCCTCGGATTCAGCATGGCTTCTTTGCATGTCCAACACATTGCGGTGATGGGATGGGAAGTCTTCATCACTTCCTCAAAGCATATCAATGTGAGGATGAGTATGGTGTCGGTTCGAGTGAGAGGACAAATGTTAGCTTTTTCACGAGCCGCTTCCTCTACGCACGGCTTTTTCTTGCTCCTTGCGAATTTGCGGCATATTTATGCGTTATCCTCATCCAGGACCGTAGTGCGATGTCTGATGTCAATTTCAAGAAGCTTGAAAAGCTCCTCTTCTTTCTCAATATACTCGGGGTGTTCAAACCGCACCCTTGAGTGACTCGGCTTCCATTTCTCCATGCTCTCGAGGCGATTCGGATATGGGTATAATGGAGAATACATGATTATATCATCATCGTCATCCTCTCCTTGTTGCCCTTCCTTTTCAGGAATGGAAGGCAACATACTCTCTTGCTCGGCTCGCTTGGAAGAACGGGAGCAGGTGGAGACACAACTCCTTCATCAAGAGATTTTGTTGTCTTTCTTTGTCTCTTCTTCCTCATTGGTCTATCCACAGTGGGTCTTCTATTTGCCTCTGCGATCACCTTCGGCCAGATTTGCGTGTTTCATCAAAAACTTGAGACCGCACTTCTTGGCGATCTCGTGACTATCTCGGTGAGTGGCGACTCATTTGTCTTCTCAAGCTCCGAGAGCTTGGTGATTCTTTTTCTTCTTTTAGTTTTCACTAGAGGAATGTCCGGGTTCTACTTCCTCCGTTCCTCAAGGTAAAGGCCTTCGGAGTTGTCTTAGAGGCGTGCCCTTCTCACCTTGGCGATCCTCTTCTTCTTAATTCTGGAGAAGGTATAAGGGTTCTTCTTCTATCCGGTCTGCGTGGGCGGGAGACACTGCAGTGTAGGGGCGGAGTGACTCATTTTGCAGGGCGGAGTGCGTCTTTCTTCTTTCTTGCCGCAGAGCAGCTTTCTTCTTTATAGTCCGCAGGGCGCTCTCTTCCGAGGAGGGGGTGAAGCGGCTGCGTCAGAATCTGGTGATTCCCCCTCACCGTGTCGATCCTTTTGGCATAGGCTCTCTTACAGGCTCTCGAGAGATTGGCGGGAACATCTTCATTGACATGGAATGGCTTTCCATGTCGAAGGGAACACCCTTCACCTCCATTAGGTGTCCAATGACTAGGCCATAGCCAAGTAATCCTCCAAAGGATCCATCCTCCTTGAGCGACTTGTTGCAATATTCCGCAAAGTCATTTGTAAATGAATTCAGCCCAATTGATTTTTTCTCTTCCATGATCGCAAACCAGCGATCAACCGTTTGACGGTGATTGAAGCGCCCAAACTTCATGTCTACACTCTTCGTGGACGATATCCATTAGTTCGTGATAATCGTCCTTCAGCCTTTCTTTCGCTTGTGTATACCACTTTTTGCAAAGACATTAGGTTTGGCTACTTCCTTCCATGCAGCGCCCTAAGTTGACATCGGCTTCATATATCTCCGGCATGCCCTCCGGCGGTAATAAACGATGTTTCGCAAGGTCCTGCGGTGATTAGAAAGTCCTTGCGGTGGACGAGGATTTAATCCCCGCCCCGCACCTCAGCGTTGCGTAAAACTATGCGACCTCCTCAACGTATGTCATCGAAAAATTCCATCGTGAGGAATGGTTTGACCGGATTTCTCGATTTTATCCGCTATCTTCTTTACAAGGGTTTCATTGGAACCCTGTTTTATCATCCCTTCAAAATTCATAGTTGATCCGGTGTGGATTTTAGCTGCGAGCTTAGCAAAATCATGTCTTTAGTGCCATTTCTAGAAGATTCTACCGATTGAATCTTGATAAACTTGCTTGAGAAATGCTAGGGTTTTGAGAGAAAAGCTTGCTTTCTTTTACTCGGGAAGATGAACAGTTTTAAGAAAAAGTGAGAGAGAAAACTGAACGATTGAGTATATAAGGGTCATGAGATGATGTATTTTTGATATTTTGAATTTTTTATCAAGATCAACGGCTCAGATTTAGCACGTCACATTGAATTTAATTTCTCGCATTTAATGTGGCAGCATTTATATCCAATCATATGCTTACTGTGCAGCTTTTGATTGTACCTGTCATTATTACGCTGATGTCATCCTTAAAAACATTCCCGCTCATTAAAAACGACTGCGTTTTTGTCACTTAGCTCATAAATGACTCATTTTACTCCTTAAATGACTCAGCTCTTCTTCTCTCTATTCGAATAGTGACTCGGTTACCACCAACTCGTCTGGTGACTTTTCGTCTGGTGATTCACTTAGTTGATTCATGAGATTTGCTCTGTTTTCACCTTTTCATGTTTCCTCTCTTCTCATTGAGTCTTCTGAGTGTCAACTCAGCTCAATTAGCCCTAGCTCATGCTTAAGCTCTTCAAATCTTGATTCACATAGGGGTTTGGTGAATATGTCAGCTAACTATTTATCAGTTGAGATATATTCCAAAATGATGTCTTTCTTTTCGACATGATCTCTTATAAAATGATATCCGAGCATCAATGTACTTTGTTCTCGAATGCAACACGATTTCGAGTGATTGCAATAGCACTTGTGTTATCACACATAATTGGAATCTCTTTTTCTTCAATTTCATAATCTCTCATTGTTGTCTCATCCATAAGACTTGGGCACAATAGCCGCCCCACGCCTATGTACTACTCTGCCTTGGTGTGGATGTGGCTATTGAGTTTTGCTTCTTGCTAAACCAGGAGACCAATTTGTTTCCAAGCATTTGACATGTACGAAGTACTTTTCTGTCAACTCAACATCCAACATAGTCGAGTTTGAATAACTTGATGTGGCTTGAATCTACCTTCCTTTGGATGCCATAAGCCAACTTCTTGGCATCCCTTCAAATATCTTAGGATTCTCTTAGGCTGCCGATCATGTGACTTTCCTTTGGAGCAGATTGGAATCTTGCACATACTCCTACCGCAAAGGTGATGTCCGCCAACTTTAACATTGTTAGATAGAGCGATGATCCACTAAGTGCTCACGTATCTTGTTTGATCCACGAGGCTTGCCATCTGCATCCATGTCCATCTTGATGATGTATTCATTGGTATTTTCACAGAAGACTTCTCTTCCATACCAAATTTCTTCATTAAATCCCTGGTGTACTTTGTTTGACTTATGAAAGTTCCATCCTTCAGCTGTTTAACTTGAAGTCCTAAGAAGAATGTCAGCTCTCCCATCATGCTCATTTCAAATTTGCTTTGCATGAGGTTTGAGAATTTATCACCATGACTCTTTGTTTGTGGATCCAAAAATGATGTCGTCAACATATATTTGAACAAGCAATATACTCTCCCCATCTTGAATTCTGAAGAGTATTCTGTCCACTTTGCCTTTGGTGAATCCATTATCTGTCAAAAATTGAGATAATGTATCATACCATTCTCTAGAGTGCTTGTTTCAATCCATGTAGAGCTTTTCTTGAGCTTGTACACCTTGTCTCAAGAGTCTTCCGCTCAAAGCACGGAGGTTGCTCAACATAGACTTCTTCTTCTAATAGTCCATTTAAAAATGCACTTTTCACATCCATTTGATATACGATAAAGTTCTTGTGTGCAAGATAGGCAAGAAACATCCTTATGCTTCTAATCTTTTTGAGGAGCAAATGTTTCATCAAAATCTATTCTTCTTCTTGGCAATACCCTTTGGCTACCAATCTTGCTTTGTTTCTTACCACGAGAACCTTCTTCATTCATCTTGTTTCGAAAACCCATTTTGTGCCAATAACATTTTGATGGGTTGGTCTTTGCACCAATTCACATACCTTGTTCCTTTCAAACTAATTGGCTCTTCTTGCATGGCTTGAATCCAATGTGTGTCATCCAATGCTTGTAACACATCTTTTGGCTCTATTTGGGAAATAAAACAAGTGAACATTGCTTCTTGTTGAGCTCTGGATCTGGATTCTTACACCATCTCTAACATCTCCGATGACTAGCTCACGGTGGATGGTCTCTCGGCCATCTCACATCGAGTTGTAGTAAATCGGTGGTTTAGTCATCTTGCAGTTTGTGTTTTCTTGACAACTCTTTCATTATCATTCAGATGCAGATTTTCCACTGTCTTTGAGACTCAGCAGATCTCATCTTCATCTTGATTAATTGCTCGACTTGACTTCAACATAAAGACTCTTACGCATAGTTGGTGACTTAGCTTATCGCCTAACTCTTCAATGTCTTCTCCATTTACATTAGGTTCATCAAAAACCACATGGATAGACTCTTTTGTGACCATAGTCCTCTTGTTCAGACTCGCTGACGCTTTGCTTTGGTGAGTATCCCAAAAGATACCTTCATCGACTTTAGCATCAAAAGCACTTTAGATTATCCTTGTCATTGTTGTGGATGAAGCATTTACATCCAAATATTCTAAAATATGCAACATTTGGCTTTCTCCACATCCATATTTCATAGGGAGTCTTTGTCATTGTCTGTTAATCATGCATCTATTTTGAGTATAGCATGCGATGTTGATGGCCCAAATTTAAAATCTCTTTGGCAATCGACTTTAGCTAACATAGTTCTTGCAACTTCTTTGAGAGTTCTGTTTCTTCTTTCTCCTACTCCATTCGATGTGGAGTCCTTGCTATGAGAATAATTCATGAGCAATACCATTTTCAACACAATGCGAAGTTATTATCCCATTGACAAACTCGGTTTCTCTATCGGACCTTATCTTTATAATGGTTTGACTCTTCTCATTTTGAACTCTTCTCATCATGTGAGGTAACTTCGCAAAGTTTCTTTCTTTTTACATGAAGATTGTCCATGTATATCTTGAATAATCATCCACCACTACTAAAGTGTATTTCTTTCCACTTATGCTGGCTCAAGCTCATTTGGACCAAATAGATCCGTCGCAATGCGGATGTAATATCCTTGTTGAAGATGGATTAGACTTCTATTTGAATGATGATTTGATCACGCTTTCCCATCGACATGCATCACAAACACTTTCTTTCTTGTACACCGAGTCTAGCGATCCTTCCACAAGATGACTCCTTGCAAGCTTGTTAATTGTCTTGAAATTCAAATGATTGACTTTTTGTGCCACAACCCTAACTTGATTCGTTTGTACTCTTTGCAACGACAAGTGCTTGGTGTGGCGATTGACGATCTACCACATACATGTTCTTAATGCGGATCCTTGCAACCTTTGTTTCATTTGATTCGGTGTCTTTAATTTGGCACATTCCATATTAAATCAACATTATAGCCCTTGTCCGCGAGTTGGCTAATGCTTAACAAGTTGAAGTTGAGGCCTTCAACATATGCAACATCCGTGATTTCTAATCCATTTTCTTGATGGATCCGATTGCCTCTTATTTCCACGGAGCTTCATTTTCCTCCAAGTATGACTTTTGTGCCTCTAATCTCCTTGAATTTTGATAGATTTTTCTTGTTTCTGTCATGTGTCCGGAATAGTCACTATCCATATACCAGGTTCCTTGGCACTCAGTTGTTCCTTGAACCCGTAATCAAGAAATTAGTTTTTGTACCCATGCTTGTGCAGGTCACGAGGGGTTAGTTTTGTAAGATGATCCAACCAACTTTATAGCCAAATGACTTGACTCTAAGAGGTTGCCATCTATAACGTGCCATAATCATAACTCGCTTTGGCAAATTGCTTGGGGGCTTTAGGTTCATACACATTTGTCTTTTTTGTTTGTATGCGTGTGTGTGTTTTACCAATTACCTTCTTTGGGTAGTTGTGATATTTCTCGAGTGTAGTCTTGGGTGCATATGTGTGCGATGATAGCTCGTTTGACTTTGAAATGACCTTTGTTGAGTTCTAGGTCTTTGCCATTTGAGCTTATATTCCATAGGTCTTTCTTCGATATTTTCACATTATTCCAATCGCTTGGCTTGGTAATTTCTACCATTCCCATCATATGTGTTTCTTTGATAAAACTTCCCTGGGAATAGCTCTGTTTCTTCTTTACAAGTACTTCCTATTCGGGAGTTTTGAGAACTTTCTCGATTTCTTCTCAGCTGTCCTCTCGGCTTGCTCAATGGTTGTTTTCTTTTCCTTTATATAAGAGGCCAGTTTGTTTGTGATTGTGCTTTGGAGTGAATGGGTGCAACATTTGGCGTCTTGGATTTTTGAGATGCTTCATTACTTGAAGATCCTTTTTCCAAAATCACTGCAGGAGTTTCGATTTGTGTGCAAAGGTGAATCTATGCGTTTTATCTCACACTCTTTTGGCTCATTATAAGGTCATCCAATGATTTAGATGCCTTTGTAAATGATGCAACACATTCTTGAGATCATTTTCCCTCTTTTCTATATGACTATTATTTACGCTATTAGTTTTGCATTAGCCTTGACTCTTTGTTCTCATTAGCTATGTGACTTAGAGTACCAGCTCCTTAGTCCATTTGTGAGTTTTGGCTTTTGAAATGGGCCGTTTTTCCTCCTTTAATAGCGTGTGTGAGGATTTAATGTGCTCAAAATATTTTATCATTTTGCCTAATGAATCATAAAGATCGAGTGGGTGATGATGTGTGTGTGTCACAATCACTATCACTAGAACGAGTGAGATGAGTTAGAGTGTACCTCATCTTCTTGGTCGGGGTTGATCTTGTTCTTTAGCCATTAGACGGATCATTGCTTCTTGAGTCACTTGGTAGTCGGCTTCACTACTCTCTCGATTCTGCTTGACTTTTGACTCATTTGTCTCGAGCGATCTCTGCGGCTTGACATGGCCTTTTTCTTTTCTTTTCTTGTCTTAACAAGACTCTTCTTTCTTCTTCATTCTGTATTTATTGACTAGGATATGGACGATCAATAGCAAAGTGTCTGGTTGTTTACGGTTCAACACGAGGTTCTCGGCTCTTTTGGTCAAACTCTTTCCGTTCTTGGATTATCGGCTCTTTGATATTCAACCTTTTGATGCTCAGCTCTCTTGGGTGCCTATCTTCCTTGACTTGGAGGGGGAGTGAATGTCTCTAAGGATTCACTACTTGTTTCTTTATAGTTCTTGTTGAAGAACTTGTTGAATCTTTTTAAACATCAAGGCAATTTCCTCCTGGTCAAAGGCTTCCTTGACTTCAACTCTCTTCCCATCCTTGACTATAAGTGCAAAATTTTTGGTGTTGCCTCCTTGATCTTTTCTTCTCGGCTCAAACTCATAGGCTTTGAGGTCCGAGAATAGCTCTAAATGGTTGGATGTTGTTGTGAGGTTCATAGAATGTCTTAGGGCCATGACCTTCATTTCCCATTCGGTGGGAGGCTTCTCGGAATCTTCATACACATTTTCTTTTCGTGTATATTCTTTCCCAAGAGTGGATAATTCATTTGTGATCTCGGTGAATCGAGCATCCATTTGATCCAGGTTTCACTCGCAAGCATTTTAAAATTTTCAAATTTTTTGTACAAAGAACAGACAATTTGTTTTCTTTAATTTGCTCGAGATCCTTCACAAATTAAAGTTAATTTATCCCGGCATTTGTTTTGCGGTTTGACAAGATTTGACTTTATTGAACATTGCTTTGTCGAGGTTTTGTAAAGTATGTCCTGGCCACATTGTCCAAGTTGTATCTTCTACATCGCCCTCGTTTGTCCATTCGGTCCTTGGTTTCTCAACCGGTGGTCTTCTTCTCCATGCTTCCTCTCCTTCCCAGCTGCGGCGCTCTCTGCATACAACTGTGTTCACTTTCGTATTTGCAGTGGCCCATCCTCTATCACTATCCACATTTTATCATGTAAGCGAGATAGATGAGCGCATATTTAATTTTCCAGTCATCAAATTCCTCAATAGTGAACATAGGAATGCGTGTCAAATTTGCTTCCATGATAATAACTTTGTTGAATAGAAATAGCTTTTGAAAGAGCAAGTGTTAAAAACTTCTTTGAAAGATTGGAGATCTAGTTCAGTAACCAGTGCGGAAGGCTCAATGAACCAACCGCTCAGATATCACTTGTAGGTCCCAAGGGGTGTGACTAAGGTTTAGAAGGGGGTTGAATAAACCTTACCAACTTTTCGATTTTAGTCCTTTTAAAGTATTACAGAGTTAAATACACAGCTAAGTCCTTGGGGGACAGCTAAGTTAGTTAACCAGCAGAGTTAGCCACTCAACAGACTCGATTGAGCTGTTGATAGAATAATTGAGTTGTTTAGTCTAAACCTTAACTTGATTGTGATGAGATTTTCAGCGGAAGACTTAACACCCTTTTAATTAGATTTGATTTGTTTTAAAACACTTAATTTTAACTTAGTTACTTATCGCTTGATAGCAAATTATCGCCAGATATAAAGTGATATGCGAGTAAATAAAATGTTGAAATGTAATTGACACAATAATTTTTATAGAGGTTCAAGATGGGGTAATTCTTCTACTCCTCTCTTCTCCAACTCGGAGAAATCCACTAAGTAGTGATCGTGAGTACAAAGTGGTTATCACCCGTATACAAGTCTTGATCACACAAAACGACTTGCTCCTTTGGGACTCGATGCGAGATGCCCCTGGTCACACACTGCTTCCCTGGGACTACCTACTTCAGGCTGCTGTCTTGCTACTTCGGCTAACTTTCTCAAGCTTTGGATTTGATTACGAAGCCCTCCAATAACTTGAGATTCTGCCCGACTTTGCAACCTTTCTACAATCCTCCTTGGAAAGTAGACTCCCTTTTCGCTTTCTTCAAAAGTTTCTCTTCAACAGCTTGAAGTTGTCTTCCTTCACGACTAGTGTTCGATCGATTTCCTTCGAGAGTTGGGCTTTGAGGATTTTGCTAGAATAACTTGAGAATATCTTGCAAAGTTACAAAGATGAATAAATCTTGTTATCTCGTATATGCAAGGTTAGTGTTAACCAAGTGTAACCTTTTCTCAAAGTGATTCCTCGCCTTTTATAGCCAACTTTCAAAATCAGAATTGAAGAGATAGGCTGATTTTAAAAATCACTTGTGTTCGTTCTTGTCTTGTTGCAAATTCTTGATGTTGACATTTCCTCGTATTAAATGAACATTCAGCTTTTAGATCTCGACACGAGGTGCGCTTCTTCCCGTTGGTTTATTTCTTTTGCACGCTTCTAGATCGAGCACTTTAAGACATGGCAAAGATGGAAGCATTACTTGTTTAAGTCAATTTTGACTGCGGCAACGGATTCTTTTCTACTGTCTTGACTGATCATAGTCCTTTATTCCCAAGTGACTTTTGGGTTAGCTTCCAATCAATAGATGACTCATCTCACTTCCAACGGAAGCTTCGCTTTCTTGAAGGTTGACTTGATTGACTCTTCATACAATCAGCGTATATAGCTTGATACTCCTTGCCGAAGTCCTTGACATCTCTTCCTTGCCATACTCGTTTGCTTCAATGAGTCTTCATCCTAGTCTTCGATTGACTTCTTGTATATCCAGCATAGCCGACTGACTTTGATGACTCGGACTTGGTCATACGCTCACCCTATCTATTACAATACAAATTACAAGAAAATGGGGTGCCAACTTTCTAGTTTAAGTTTTTCATGGCATTCATCAAAGTCTAAAACAATAAATTTCCCAACACATAATATAATCCAATTAATCCAAGTATTTTAAAACCCATTCTCGCATCATTTCCCTCAAAAATCCCAATTAATATCATATCATACGCCTTATTGATATCAATTTCAGCCACATCTCCTATTTTTCTTTCCCATTCTTCTTCATCCCATGAATAACTCTCAAAGCTTATGAGCACATTATCCAAGATCGATCTACCCGACACAAAAGCGGTCGACTATTCAAATGATGAGGGTAAAATTCCTTTCAACCTATTAGCTAAGACTCGCTGTAATTTTATAAATCACATTACTCAAATGAAACAGTCTCCAATCCTTCAATGTTTCGATTATCCCTTCTTCGGGAATAAGAACCACATTTGTATCGTTTAGACCTTCCCGAAAATTACCAATTTAGCCACTTGGTACATGACAAAAACATCACTCCCTAGCAACGACAGAACTTTCCTCAAAAAAATGTCGGGCGATTAAATCCATCCGCCCCGACGACTTGTCTGGATGCATTTGTTTCAAGCCAAGAATTCCTCCAAACTAAAAGGGCTGTAAGTATATTATTATGATTCTGGCTACACACAAAGACAATGTCAAGAACTGCCCAAAGACTCTCCATGGCTTCAAACAATTTTAAGTAATACTCAAAAACAATCTCGCAAAATGCGTGGCTGATCATTTACCAAAACTCCATTCAAATCTAAAAGCCTTTCAATATTATTATTCATTTGTCTATTGATGCGCTTCTATGGAAAATCGAGTGTTACTATCACCTTCCTTAAGCCAATGCATTTTAGCCCGTTGTTTCCAATAAATCTCCTCTCTTGTAATAATAAGTTCGCTAATTTACTCCGAAGTTCTTCAAATAGAGATTGATTCGATTCAACATCATCATTTGTAGCTCACCCAGAACTTATTACAGCAATACGCAAC